>CM076580.1:1731045512-1731171131 GCA_034641835.2 Pinus albicaulis | reverse complement strand
GGTTAAACACCTACCTCCAGACAACTGAAACGAAGTCAAGTACAGATTTTGAGATTTTGAGATTTTGAGATTTTGACATTTTATTTTATTTTATTTTGATTTCGCATGAAGAATAACCAACACTTACGCGAGAAATCATCTACAAACATCACATAATACCTTTGATTGGTCATGGAGGTTGTCAAGAATGGTACACACACATATGAGTGAACTCTCTTCATGATCACTTTCACTCAATTTTCCTTATCATGAAAGTTGATTTGGTGTACTTCCCTAATATACACCCTTTGCATGTATCACATTGTTCCTAGTGCACCCTTGGAAAGTCCCGTAGAAATATGCAACATAATATTCAAAGCTCCATGGTGCAAATGGCCAAGTCGCCTATGCCATAATTCACCGATGTCTCGTTCGACATTCTCCCTCGCTTTCATGCTCAAAGTATCACAATCTTCGCATCTAATTTTTTAAATGCTTCAATTCGAACTCGATCTACTTCACCCGTCCCGTGGATATGTGATGAAGGAAACCCTTTCCTTTGCTAAATATCACATCGTAAACATGGTCTTCCAACATAGTAACTCGAAACTATATTCTTCTTCAAAATCTTTAACATACCTAACATCTTTCAATGTGAGAAGAGAAATGTATTCTCCGAAAAGTAACAATATTGATGTCGTCCGCGTTATACCTTCCATCATCTCCCATCTTTATGTGCATCCGGAGGTCCTTTCCTCCTCCATGTCGCTAACAATTATTTCTTGTCGGTCATATGGAATGAGGCTCCACTATCCAGGTACCACACACTACACATCATTGATGTCACCATGCATGTGATGAGGATTAAATCCAACTTGAATTTTGGCTACAAGAGCTTCACTCCGCCTCTCCTCTTTAGGGATCCTTCCGACCTTCGTGTGGAAACTTCGTGGCATAGTTTCAACTCATGACAATGAAAAACATTTAATCTTTGACAACTCCTTCTTTCTTATCTTCCCGACCAAAATCTAATTTGGAATGGGATGTATTCTCTTTCCCTTTATTTTCCTTTCCATCCAAGGAAAATTTCCCCCCTCATCATGCTTAGAATCGTATCCATCTCTCGTGTTTCATTGAATCTCTTCTTGCACAAAGTCGACCACGATGCTCCCACTCTATTAGCTTCTCCCTCCTATTTACCGAATCCCGATAGTTGTACCAGCTCTTGGGAAGGCCTAGAGGTGATAGGATGACCATATCATCTTCATTAATAGTTACACTCCACTCCAAGCTCATCCCGACATTGGGTGAACTTGGTCAAGTAATTTTCTATTGTGTTTCCTTCTCCATCTTAATTTTCTCGAGCCCGTCCTTTAGGTGCCACTCTCTTGTGGTCGTTGTTGTCTCCAAAAAATATCTTAAGGCCTTTCACATTGCATATGGATTTTCCTCTCCGTGGAGGTCTTCGAGGACAATATGATCCCGCACAACTTCTAGTAGTATCCTTCTCACCTTTGTTACATTCTTCTTCCAATTCACTCAAATCTTGAGTGTTATCCAAAATAACACTTAGAATTAGTCTTTGAGTCAATTGGGTTAAATTAGTTAGGTTTTTAATTTTCTAAAAAATAAAATTCATGTACAAAGGTCATTTTTTTCATAAAGTTAGTTTGTAGGGTCATTTAGAATTTAAGTGGGGTGTTATCCGTAATATTCCAAATTAGAAAACAGAATACAACATAAAACTGAAAATGTAGTAAATATCAATACATCAAAAGATGAGTAGATCATTGAGCCATTTTATTATATATGATAAAATTTAAAATGAAGTACAAGATCTTTGAGGAAATATACACTCAAACTAGGAAAACAAGCTTGAAATGACCCTATACATCAAGAAATGAGAAATTTTTGTTACATAAACTCCCGGGAGGTCATGACCGCACAATCCCGTTGGAAATAAATGATGCTAGAAACTAGGAATGCGTAGATCCGATGATATAGTGCCTCGTAAAATGTTGGGATTAAAGATATGGGCTTTCTAGCACAATTCCAAGATAACCTAGAAAGGGTTTCGGAAATACACAATATGAAAAATGCAGCCCTAGGGACAATGGCACTCGCAACTAGGTAACTACTCGGGAGGTATTTATCCGATGATAAAATAGTTTCTTCTCCTCCCCACTAACTTTTTGAATGAAGGCCCCCTCACCGGAAAATAAGCTCATAAACTTGGGTTATCAACCCTCCACCGAAATTTCCCTCCCGATTGCACAATTTCGAAGGAGATACACAAGGAAATGTGGGATGAAGATTGCATGATGTCTAGATGGATGAACAACAAAGAACCTCTCCCCCAGGCACTCGAAGTCCCCAGGATGAGGGTGGGATTTCCTCCCTAGAGACACCCTTGTGATAAATAGCACAACAAGACTCACTAAGCAATCAGCAAAGAAAGTCCTAAAATACCATACATAAACAATATTCAAAATGCCTTCTATGGCTTCCATCCCCTTCCTTATATGCTTTGTGAGCCTCCTCCCTTGGTCCCACTCATTAAAAGATGTTACTCCCACAGACTTCCTCCCATTATAGATCAAGGCAGCCCAATATATCTCCACTACCTCCATGAATACATTGTTGATTTGGTTAACCTCGACCCATCCACATGCAATGACTCCCATTCACACCAAGGGGTGCTTTATTCAACTAGAAACACTGATCCACTCCTCACACTAGAGTGGTTTTATTCCTACTAAAGAGATTTATGGGTCCCCTCTACCCTCTTATTCATCTATTTTATTAACAAAACAAAATTAATATTCCAACTAGCTAAAAGCTAATTAGGAATATTACAATCCTCCCCTCCCAAATTTTTCTTGTCCTCAAGCAACTGCAAGGCTGTATGTTGTAGAATCTTCTTTCTTCCCATGTAGCATCCTTATCCAAAATGATTCCTCCACTAAATAAGATATTATCCAATCACCTTTCTCCTTAGCTTCCTCCAAGTGTCCAAGATAATCTTTGGTGATAAAGCTAAATGACTCTCATCATAAGGAGGTGGGATGTTTATGGTGGAAACTATATGTGGTCCAATAGCCTTTGTGAGGCACGGACTTGAAAAATGTTGGGGACCTTACCCTAAATGGAGCCTCCACTCATTCTACTCCCCCAACAAGATGGATCACCATGTATGGCCCATAGAGAGTTTCTATTAGTCCCCTTCTCCTTCCAATGTAGATTGTCATGGTTTAAGATGGAGAGACCAAATTTTCCAATTCCTCAAAATGTCCTTCTCCTGACCATGGTTTGTATATAACTTCTTCTGGGGGGCTTTGGCCCATAGCACAAGTATCTCAAGAGCCCGGAATATATCCTGACATTCCTCTTGATACATTTTGGCTCAGAGCCTTGCCATGTTCCAACAACTCATAGAGCATCATCACCATATGGAACTAAAATAGAAACATATTGATTGCCATAGTAAATGTTGGATGGCCACAATATTACCCCAAGTGGAACCATGGCACCATGTTTCTGCTGCCCCGTAACATAGTATTGCAAGTAGCTTCCCACTACTCTGTCTACTACTCCCGTCCGCCTATTTTTATGGGGGTAATGGCCGGGTACTTGGTATTAACTTGCATCCTTAAATGTAATAATTTTGCCCAAGGCCATCCAGGGAGTGGCTATCTCTATCTCGGACTATGGTCTTAGGAAAACCATGAAATCTAAGGGGAATCTTGGCCCTCAGGATAGAAGTTCACTATGAATGATAGCAGCAGCAGTACCCTTCGCTAGTTGGATCAATTAATATAAAGATATAACTGCCATGTATTGTTGGAAAACCGGGTAATGAATCCCATAGAAGGGCTCTCCCATTCACCTCCCGGAAAAGGAAGTGATCGTAACGACCAGAGGATGGTTTATTTCTTCTTCATTCCCCTAAAAAACCATGCACTTCCTAACATGCTGAGCACATCCTCCGAGACCCTTCCACCATAATCTCTCCACGGCCCGATATGACTTTGCAGTAAATTCTGTATTTTGAAAGAGGTGAATCATGTGCAGCAATATAGAAGTTTCTTCTTGAGCTTAGAATCTCAGTAAACAAGACCCTAGCTCAGGTAATATTACCCCATCCATCACTATATACCTCTCATCAATCATATGCCCATCAATTATCTCACATGTGAGTGTGTCTTTTGGAATTCCTCCAATTGAATAGTTGGGACTCCCAATCTGAATCCACGCTCGTCAATGATAGTGTTGTTGGTTTCTCGGTGGATGAGGCATCTATCACCTCTTCTTTGTCTCTCTCTTCATAAAGCATATTCAGCGGTCAGAGTCATATGCCTGACTTTTACACTCATTTTTATTGCTTCTTCTTGCGCTTGCTTTTTTCAAGGAAAGATTGAAGATTGTGATAGTCAATCTTTACTTGGAAGATGTTACCCATCCAATATTGTTCCCATTTGGCCATGCATGCATGATGGCCATCAACCCCTTCTCATATGGAGTACACCCTCTCATGTGGTGTTATATTTTGATTCTCAAAGGCTATGGACACCTCCTTTGCACTAAGACTGCCAACACCCTCCTCCCACATCACATTCATCAAGGGTTTGGTGAAACCCGGAAATACCAATATTCGACAAGTACCATGACCTCCTTGAACCAATCAAAGGACCAGGTATTTTTTTTCCCATCGAGGCTCCCCTCTTGGCTAGATCTATGAGTGGTGTCGCTAGTTGTGGGAACTCTTTAACAAACTTTCGGATCGGTGCCTCCCCGGTGGAATGCCTCCAACACTGTAGAGAATAATGGCCTAGAGTGGGACCGTATATCTAAGTAGAATGTCTTTATCCTTGTCTCTCCCTTCCGTGTAACTGTGCCTCCATCTTATGTGCAAGACTTCCCAGATGAATAGGGGACTTCTTATCATTTGGTGCTTACTCATTTTATCAGTCCATTCCATCTTCAAGGTCTCCTAACTGTGGTGACCTTCCTAGTGCACAACTATTGTATCCCAATACCACATTGGTGTCAAGATATCGACCACAAAGAAGATCCACCAATGTATGTCCCCAAGGTTACACTTAATGCTAGAATATACTTCATACATTGCATGGTTCTTTCTCCCGGAACAAAAACTCGAGAATCATTCAAAATCATCTATGGGTATCTCTTCGTACGAGTTGGGAATTAATAAAATTGTGGGTGGCCCCACTATCTATCAATACTCACACCCACCGCCCTTGAATTGTGCCTCGAACTCTCAATGTCGTATACTTGGGTACTCCCTGAAGATGCAAGGCACCCCAATGGGAGAAAATGCTCCATTTCCACCCACCGTTGGTGGTGGATCTCTCCTAAAAGGCCACAACATTGATATATCCCTTTCTTAGATCCTCTTCTTCCTCCTCTTCACTATCAAATAATAATAAAATATATCAGGTCTTTCTTGTAGCACATCGATGCCTAGGTTCTGCTGCTCGGTGTTACAAAGCTTCCTCCTCCTCAAATCTCTTCTGACATCATCACCGAGAGTTTCTTTACCTAGTTTCTCCTTTGGGAGGAACCTTCACCTTTCCCTGACCGAAAGGAGGCTATTGCCGGAATGGAGCTCTTGCCCTTATTAAAGCATCTTGTAAGTCTCTAGCCCTCTTCAATGGCATCTTTGGAGCATAGTTGGTCTAGTAGATTTCACCAACTCCCTTGTAAAGGCCTGCTAGCTCATTAATAAATATGTATACTCTTCTAGCCGTAGACAGATCTAGCACCATGACTAAAATTTTCATAAATTCGCAGATATAAGTCTCGGATTTCCCGATCGCTGGAGCTTAGGTATCCAACAATGTGCACTTCGTGATTTCTTTGGTCAAATATTTCTACCAACCTCTGTGTGAATTTGCATATGAAGTCACACCCGGATGCCCCAATGTAGATAGGCCATGAAACCACCAAATATGTTCTTCACCTTCAAGGTGCAAGTACATTATCTTAATGGCTTCAATCTCCGATACTGCCTGCCTGGAAATAGATGTCTAATTTTTCCATCCAAGCCTCCTGGATGTGCTCTCTGGATGACCCATCATCAAAAGCGGGAAAAAAAGAATCTACCCATAGTACACTATAGATCATGGCTATGTATGTATCCTCCAATTCTATTGTTATTCGGGGGTCTCCTATTATCCTTGATCTGAAGAACTTTGGAAGTTAAAATGTTATTTGAACCTTTGAAATTGAGATTCATATTATAGGAAGTAATCACCAAGAGCCTCCCGCTCTTGCAGTCTCCTCCAGCCCCCCATTTCCTAACAAGAACGTAGGCATGGTGGAGCGTTGAGAGAAACTTACAAGAATGTCTACTACTCACCCCAATGATGTGAAGTGCCGGAAATTTCTCGAAGTTAAAACCATAGCTGCTCTCCTTGTCTTTCCACTCCTCATCTCCTTGATTTCTTTGGAAATATCTGCATAGATCGTGAGAAGAAGTTTAAAGTCTTTTCATCCATTTCTCCCGATATTGGAGTCTTTCTCTTGTCTTCTTCGCTTTTGTATAATCAAACCTTCACCTCCTTTGCTAATATACCGCTTCTCTCATTCTCAGGCTTTACGACATAGATAAAATACTCACAAGGTGAGCCAATATTATGCTTGATACCAATGTAATATTCCAAATTAGGAAAACAGAATATTGAACATAAAATAGAAAATGTAGTAAATATCAATACATCAAAACATGAGCATATCATAGAGTCATTTCATTATATATGATGATATACTCAAGTACAAGATCTTGAGTGAAAAGACATGCAAGCTAGGCAAACAAGCTTGAAATGACCCTATACATCAAGACATGAGAAATTGCTATTACATAAAATATCGGGGAGGCCATGACCGCGTAATCCCGCTAGGAAATAATCGTTGCTAGAAACTAGGAATGAGTAGATTTTTTCAAATAGTGCTCATAAAATTCTCAGATCGTGAGATCCGGGGTTTTCTAGCACAATCTCCAAGATAATCAAGAAAGGTCAAACATACAATATGAAAAATGTAGCCCTAGGGCTGAATTACACTCTCCGAAACCGGGTAAATATTGAGAGGTGGCTGATCCGATGATAAAATAGTCGTTAATCCTCCCCATCGACTTTCCGTATGAAGGGTCAAGCCCCCTCACCGGAAAATAAGCTCATAAACTTACCGGTTGTCAACCCTCCACTCGAAACTCGCTCATAAAGAAAAATGGCCAGCGCAGCCTAATACCGTTGAATGTGGTTGAAGATTCACTTGATGTTGGATGATGGAATGAAGTCAAAGGAACTCCTCCTAAGTGGGCACTCGAAGGCCCCCGAGGATGAGGTTGGGATTTTTGCCCGGGAAAACACCCTTGTGCTAAACAACACAAAGAAATTCTCCGCTAAATGGAAATTAAGCATGCAGAAAAGTCATAAAGACTCATACATAAAAAATATTTAGAATGCCTTATATGGCTGCCATCCCCTTCCTTATATGCTTTCTAGAGCCTCCCCTTGGTCCCACTCATTAAAGATGCTACTCCCATGGAGACTTCCTCCCATGGAGACTGCCATCTCCAATATCTCTCCACTACCTCCATGACTCGCATTTTTTTGTTGATCTAGTGAACCCCGACCCCATCCACATGCAATGACCCCAATTCACACCAAGGGGTGCTTTATTCAACTAGAAACACCGATCCACTTTCACACTGTAGAGTGGTTTTATTCCTACTAAAGATATTTATGGGTCCCTCTACCTCTTATTCATCTATTTTTGACAACAAAAAACAAATTTAATTTTCCAACTAGCTAAAATATAATTAGGAATATTACATTATCATACAAAGTGAAAATCAAATATTCCATGGGTATTGGGAATATTGCAATGATTATCATTTTAACAAGCAGAATCAGAAAGCAACTCCGCTAGAAAGACCTGTGGTTTGCTAAGGTGGTTCACACTTCCATACGGGATCCATCTCTTCAAACACTATTCGCTACAAAATTTTGGTTGTTATGGTAACAAAGATGGTAACGGTGAAATTTTTGAAAGGGGTTGTGGTCGCAGTCATGGTGGGGCCGTTGAACACATGTCGTCTTTATCCATTATTCCCAAAACATTCAATCATATAACTTCATTCCTACGTCGTTTTTCTCTCCACTTTAGCATGGTTTTACTGCCATAAGTCTGTTTTACTGTCATTCGAAACCGATTTTTTTGTCATAAGTTCGATTTTTATCATAGTAGATGGTATTGATGTCTTTAGGAAGAGTCTAGTTGATTAGGAGCTCAAAATAATTATGCTCAGAAATAAAAGTTCTCATAATTACACGAAATCTACACAACCGCGTAGGGTTCATCGTTCGAATCCATCGCAACTCATTTCACACAAAAAATGGACTACGTATGGCTTCCGTAAATGAATTATGTTCATTTTACTAAAAGGAAAAATTTTGTAATTAATGTGCAGAGAGCCTAGATAGCAGCTTTATCATTGACGTGCATGGTGACTTAGGTATCAAAGTTTGGTCAAACTTCTCCTCTATCAAAATGTATGGATCGTGCATTTTTGGGCATGGTTGAAATGTTTTATTGGTGTTGGTGGACCAATGAGGAGGAATCACGGGCTCGCCCTGGGCCGCCACATGTCCCCCCACGGCGTGTTGTAAAATTGTGGTGGAGGACTAGAGGGACCGGGCAGAGTCGAGCCTAAGACCTTTTCCAAGCTAAACATGCATATACCAACCCGCCCGCACAATAGTTCTTAACAACTATATGTAGCAACATATATTTGAATTTTCATAGTCCTCCGATTTTGGGAGAGGGGCTAGCCCCAAGCCATGAAATTGAGGCTCAAACACTCAATGGTGGAGCACCAAATGAACTAACCATAAGTGCGATTAATAAAAACTAATTTTCAATTAATGAAACCTTAAAACCTTCTTAATTAGAATTAATCCAAACTTTTTAATTTTGAAGTGTTGATTTTACAACTAATCTGGTTAATTAACCGCTAAATTAGTTTAATTAATGTTAACTCCGTGATTAACCATAAAGTGTGGCTTCTTAGTGCTAATCCTAGTTAATTAGCCTTAATTTGGTTTTGTTAAGCTAGTCCTGCATTAAATTGGTGGTCCAAAAAATACGACTGAGTTACTATTTTGGCCAACTACCCTGATCAGTAAGGTTAGCTAAATTTAGGGAGAAAATTGTGGAGCAAATCGGGTAGAGGTCACAATTCAAATAAGCCACTCAAATTAAGAGCAAAGAGTCCAAGGTACCATTTTTTAGTATTCAACTCATTAGCGCAGGTTTCCAGGAGAAAAAAAAGCATTATAAGCACATCATTTTGAAAATTTTATCATATTATATAAAGGCCCAAGCATTTGAAGTTGGGACTGTGAGATTTAGCCTAGGAGGGGTGAACTCCTTCATCAAATACTTGTGTTGATGTGTTGTATGGTGATAATTGATTTTTATTTTATGTTGTTTAGTCTTTATTTTATGTTAAATTTTTCATAAAAATAACATGAAAATCACTCATGAGGCTCAATAACTCGCAAGAGAACTTGAACCCTTAATCACATGTAAGAAAAATTGGTTTCAAAATTTGAAAGAGGAATTAGCAAAACATTACTAACATGCCCCATTCAGATCATTTTCGTATCAAAGATTTAGCTTTTGTTTTGCAAGAAGGGATTTAATTTTTTTTTTGCAAGTTTATGTCATGCTTACAAGGTTAAAACTCAAAAGAGGACAAGGGAGGTTAAGGAAAGCGCTACATTGGCTCAAGAGGAAGAAGGAAAGGTTTCCAAAGTCTTCAACACCATCACATCCTCAAGTTGAATTTGAGGCTTCAAGGAACATGTCTCATGAAGGAGAACTACCATGACAAAAGATGACAGAGCATTCATAAAGGCATTTTTTTTGATATGACTAATATGGTGCAAAGGTCCTCTATGAGGAGACGAATTTAAGGATGCAAGGAGAAAGTTCTAAGCCTCCAAGAGGAGAGGATTCTACAAGAGGAGGACGCCATCGCTATGGTAGGAAACCACTATCCACTCCACCATCATCCTCACCACCATCTTCACCTTCCTCTTCATCATCTTCCACTACCACAATCCTTGCAGTTGTTCATCCACATACTTCAAAAGGAACTCGGTAAACTACCCTTACGAAACTTGATCTCAAATTTGAGCTACCGAAGTATACAATGGTGAAGTGAATGCAGAGAAGTTAGATAATTGATTTTTTCAATTGGAGTTTTTCTTATCAGAATTTACAACCTTCAAGAGGATGACATAAAGATTCAATTGGAATTCTTGAGATTTGAGGGCACAACACTTGTATGGTGGGAAGAAAGGACACAAGATGAGATTAAAAACCATGGTAAGATATCAATTTCTTTGTCCGATTTCATTTCTTCCATTAAAAAGGAAATTCTTAGCCCTCTAGCTTAAATGAAAAAATCCATTATGGATCGTCGAATTTAGACAACTAAAAAGATAAAGTGTTGAAAATTATACACAAGAGTTTAGGAGAAGAGCACTAGTTTTGGGTTTCAATTTATCTTCTTAAGAAACTTTGTTAAAGTATAAGTATTGGGGAGTTTCACAACTATCTTATACATATATTCTCATGTTCAATCCCACAAACTTATATGAGGTTTGTGTCTGGGCCACACAACTAGAAGCAAGATGGAAACATAGTGCATATGAGAAAAGTGATAATTTCCTTGAGTATGAAGGTAAAGGAAAGGGTAAGTTTAATGGAAGAGGAAAGAAAATTGGTTCTATTAAAATAGATAAAGAGAAACTCACATTTAAACATTTCTCGAAAAATGGCCATGACGAATACCATTGTTGGCAACTCAATCGAGAATTGAAGCCCAACAAAGTAAAACTCAAAGAGAAGGAGAAACAATTCGCAATCATAAAACATGACTTAGGTTCAAATTTAGGAGATGAAACCAAGATTACAACAATGGGTTTGAAAGGTAAGAACATAGAAAACAATAGTTCTTCAGTTTTTCTAATGTAACTCAAGATGATGATACAAGAATTGAACTCTTCATATTAGAGTTGTTTCAAAACATACCAAAATACACACTATTTGATAGTGGTTCTCAAGCCAATTTGATTTCGAAGACTTAGTTGAGGTTAAATTTAGAAACTCTACACATCCAAGACCTTATCTTTTAGGTTGGATATGCAAGAATGCAAACTTTCAAAGTAACAAGGAATTGCATCTCTAAGGTTTGCAATCAATTCAAAATTCCTCGACGAAGTTGAGGTCATAGTCTCGCTTGAGATTTCAAGTGTTGTTTGGAAAGTCCTTATGTTCATGATAGGAGGATGGTATTTCAATGCCAGGAGAATAAGTACCACTTGTTAAAGAATGGGATTGAGTACATAGTTAGAGCACATAAGAATAAGAGTGAGTTTGTCTCTTATACATGCAAGAGAAATGAAGAGAATAATGAATGCAAGTCAAAATTTGGATTTGTTAATGCTCAATCAGAGTGATGTTTTGAATGAGACCTTTCAAAAAATATGCATCAAATGAAATTTGTGATTTCATTGAAGCTATAATTTTGTAATAATATTTTTCTGCCAGGGCTCTAACATGTTTCCTTTGAAACAAGGTAAACAAGATGTGAAATATTTGGAGGTATGTGATACATCGTTGTTGAATAGTGATGGAAAAAAAGATGTCGTTGTTGAATGGTGCAAAAATAAAAGAAAAAGCATGAAAGAAAGATGAAAACGAAGGCATAGGTTCCACAAGTAATTATTTTTGGTTTCAAAATGGTGCACGGCAATGGAGAAAACACTTGGTCAAAATTCGACACAAGTACAAGGCAAGACAAGCTAAAATCGCCATGTCGACATTTTTTTTGGGAGGTGAGATAGTTTTCAAGTTTACTTACCGATGACCAAGGCGGGAACAAGTTTGTTTCTTCAAGGATATCTTGCTGTTCGAAATCCTAGGAAATTGCAACATGATGGTGTCTACAATAGCAAGACAGGGTCTCCGTAATCAAGGAAAAATATTAGTTTTTATGAAAAGCTCAAATTGTTGAATTTAGGAAAATTTCAAAGGATTGAGATCGGAAGGGTGAGGCAACCGTACCTCATCCACATATTATGTAATGAAATATATTTTTGTGTCTAAAATATTTCGCTGGGGAATGACCAGGTGCTCGTAATTATGCTAAAAATTCAAATTTATTAGAATGACATGAAACCCGAACGACCGCGTAGTGTTCGTCGTTTCTCTTGAATTCGGCGCAACTCGTTTCGTACGAAATGGAATCTATATGGATTTGGAAATGAGTTTTGTTTGTTTTACTAAATAGAAAAATTCAACTAAAAATGTAGACAGTGGAGCCCACTCGCCAGCATATCGTTGATGTGGCATTCGATCAAGGTGTCAAAGTTTGTCAAACTTCTCCCTGTCGAATGTAAGGATCGCCAAGTGGCAGTGATGGATTAGCGCATTTTTGGCATGGTTGGAAATTTATTATTGGTGTTGGTGGAGCCAATGAGGAGGAGGAATGTGGCTCACAGGGGGCTGCCACATGTCCCGTCATGGCATTGTAAAATTGTGGTGGAGGATCAAGGGACCGGCAAGAACAATCCCGAGACCTCCGCCAAGTTAAATACACGCATATACCAACCCTCGCCTACACAATACTTTAAAAAAATATACATAGCCGTATATATATCTGAATTTTCATAGTCTATTGGCGGGGGAGAGGGGCTAGCCCCGTGAGGCCAACCCCAAGCCATGAACCGAGGCCCGAAGACCAATGGCGGAAAGCACTAGAGGCGGACCATAAGCGCCAGCTTAATCAACACACTCCGCAATTAATTAAACCTTCAACCTACTTAATTAGCGTTGATCTAGTTTAATTCTAAAGGTTAGGCCCCTATATTACTAGTATAGTCCCTATTATTGTTAGTGTAACTTTGTTGTTATTATTGTACCCCCGTAACCCCATATTTTTATTATTGTGCCCTTAAATTATTATTGTTAGGTCGGCTACTACATTTGCGGCCCCACTAAGATTACATTTGTGGCCCTATCGACTCCTATATATAGAAAGGAGGTTCTCTGTAAATTGTATCATCCAAGAATTTTTCATTCATGTAATGTATTGGAGGTTGCCCCTCAAGTGGCTTATTTCTAAGGTGTTGATATCTCTTTTTCTTCTATTTTTTGGAGCCGGTTTCACAACATTTGGTATCGTAGATTTTGATTCTATGGTTTCTTGCTCCAAACAAGTCATCGTGGCATTGTCACTATAACTTTTTTTTCTACAAAGGAATTAAGCTGAAATTTTTAGAGTGCGAAGCTAAAATCCTGAGGAACATCGTCACAAAATTTCAGAGCTTGGTTCACAACATTTTCGGAGAGATGATCTGTTGAAGTTAGGGATTTTTGCAGGCTCTTGAATTTCACTTAAAAAGGTCATCGCGGAAGTTTCGCTTTAACTTTGTTTCTACGAAGGTTTAGAAGCTGAAATTTTTAGAGAGAAAATAAAAAATCCATCGGAACATCTTCGCAAAATTTCAGAGCTTGGTCCACAATATTTTCGAATATATGATCTATTGAAGTTAGGTCGTTTTTCAGGCTCCCGAATTTCATCTCAAAGAGGTGATCGTGGGAAAATATTCATAACTCTCTCTCTGAGCATTGGATTGGAATTATGTAAAAAGTGACTGGAATTACACCTGACGTAGTTTCGTGTATAAAATCAAAGTCAAAGGAGAAACAATGACACGTGGAAAGTCACAAGGTTCACTCTACTAACCAAATTCATAATTAGTTCATCAGAGATTGAACATATCATTGCCTTGAAGAATCCAAATCAAGTCGTACCCGTGGCATTTGAAAGAAGCTTCATAAAGACTACTATAGGGCCGAATTTCAAATATTAAGGATCCGCAAGTATAGAGATAAGTCACTCATATCGAGCTCCTTAAAAGCAACTAAAAGGTGTGTATTTTTTTTCCGAATTGCATAAGTCTTGTTTGAAGAATCAAGTTGAATTGATTCCAAGGGCATACCGTAGAATATATTTCAAGATTGTCTCCCGAAATGCCCTCCTAAAAATAGTCTAACACCCATTAAGCCTTGGAAGGCGCTACTATGACTCATGAAGACGAAGAATGGCAACATAACATACATCAAATTTACACGAGAAAGTGCAACAAATTCTCGCTCTCGCAAAGAGCAACAAAAATGACATGGAAGTTTTGAAAGAAAGGAGTGGAAACTAAGATGGATGGTTTGAAGAAAGGCGTGGAATCTAAGATGGATGGTTTGAAGAATGGCATGGAATCTAAGATAGATGGCATGGAAGCTGGCATGGAATCTAAGATGGATTACATGGAAGCTAAGATCGATGAGAAAATGGAAAACATGAAGAATGATCTAAAAGCAGACATGGAAGGTTTGACAAAGTTGATACAAGAAATGTTTCCTAATGGTGAAAAGATAGTATAGGAAACTCATGATGAGAACAAAATAAATGTTAATCGTGATTTCATAAACTCTAATGTTGGCGGGAAGAACCACCATATTCCAAAATGGATATGAGGAATTTTGATGGAAAGGATCCTGTAACATGGATACTACAGATGGAGCAATATTTTGATCTCCATAATGTGCAAAACACACAAAAGGTACGCATTGCAACTTTACATTTAGAAAAAAATGCATTTGTATGGTATCGATGGCTTTGCTCCCGTAAAAAAATTGTCACTTGGTCAATTTTTACGGAGGAAATGATAGCACATTATGAGGATACAAAGAGCAACACCTTCTTTAGCCAATCGATAAATCTCAAACAAAAGGGTTTAGTGGGGCGGCACATTGAGGACTTCCAAAAATTGAATATAAGGGTAACTGATATTCCAGAGGAACACAGGATTGATCTCTTCATAGGTACTCTAAAGGATAACATCCAACATGAAGTTTGTGTTTTGGAACCCGATTCATTGGAGAAGGCATTCAGGTTGGCAAGAAAAGTTGAATGTAAAATTATGGCGACAAGGAAGCCTACCACTCAATTCTATAAAGAAGGAAGTGTTGCTACGCCTAGATTTCCACAACCTACAAGGTTGACACCACAACAATTGGAAGAAAAAAGAGCAAAAGGGCTTTGCTACAGTTGTGATAGCAAATGCACTAAAGGTCATAAGTGTGCTGAGAAGAAATTATTTTACATAGATTGTGAAGAGGAAGAAGAAAATGAACAAGAAGAGGATATACACTAGGAACCAGCTCTAGAAGAGGAAGAAATGAATCCGACCATATCATGTAATGCACTGGCAGGAATTACCACTCCTCAAACTCTCAAGATAGAAGTAAATATCAAGAAGAAAAAGGTAATAGTGTTGATTTATTCAGGTAGCGCCCATAATTTTATTCATTGTAAGGTAGCCAAGGAATTAAATTGTTTCCTATACCCAGCACCAGAATGTCAAGTGATGGTTGCAAATGGAGGAACTATAAATTGCTCGGGAAAATTCCATAATATCAAGCTAACCATGGGGGAATATGTATTGACTAGTCCAATGCTTTCCATTCCTATGGGAGGTGCTGATGTTGTATTAGGAGTACAATGGTTACAATCTTTGGGGACGGTAGCTTTTAATTTTCAAGAACTTTTCTTGAAAAATTTTTCAGAAGGAAAGGAAGTCGAATTACGGGGTATTGAAGGGAAGCCGGGAAGGATAATAAGCTCTAATGTCATGACAAAGCTTCTAAAGAAAGAACAACGAGGCTTAATTGCACAATTATGCTCACTAGACGTTCCGACATCAAAATCATCTATTTCGGCAGATCTCCAACAAGTCTTGGACAATCATTCCAAGGTGTTTGAAACTCCCAAAGGACTCCCACCTATTCGTGATTATGATCATGCTATTCATTTGATTCCAGGAAGTGTTCCTCCAAACATCAGGCCTTATAGATATCCTTACTTCCAAAAGAGCGAAATTGAACGTATGATTGCAGGAATGTTAGAGGCGGGTATAATTCAACCTAGTCAAAGTTCTTTCTCTCCTCCTGTAGTATTGGTACACAAGAAGGATGGATCATGGCGAATGTGTCCAGATTATAGGGAGCTCAATAAGCTCACCATTAAAGATAAATTTCCCATTCCTGTGATTGATGAATTACATGGAGAAATTTATTTTACCAAGTTGGATCTTTGTTCAGGATATCATCAAATTAGAATGAAGACCGAAGATATTCCAAAAAAAGCATTTCGAACTCATGAGGGTCATTATGAATTTTTGGTCATGCCTTTTGGCCTTACCAATGCACCTTCTACATTTCAAGGGTTGATGAATTCCATTTTCAAACCCTTCCTTAGAAAATTTTTGCTAGCATTTTTTGATGATATACTAATCTACAGTAGGTCTTGGAAGGATCATGTTGAACATGTTGACAGGGTGCTCAAACTATTGCAGGAGAAACAATTATATGCAAAAACATCCAAATGTTTCTTTGGAGTACAAGAGGTGGAATATCTAGGTCATATTGTATCTCACGAGGATGTTAAGGTAGACCCTAACAAAATTAAAGCCATTAAGGAATGGAAAGTCCCCACAACCATAAAGCAGTTGCGAGGATTTCTCGGGTTAACAGGGTATTATCGCAAGTTTGTTAAGAATTATGGGAGAATAGCAGCACCTCTAACAACATTATTGAAGAAAGATGGATTTTCATGGACTCCTGAAGCAACTAAGGTCTTTGAACATCTTAAAGAGTCAATATGCCTAGCACCGGTCTTAGCTATGCCAGACTTCACAAAAACCTTTATTGTGGAATGTGATGCCTCAGAAAATGGAATTGGTGTTGTTTTAATGCAAGAAGGAAGACCCATTGCTTTTGAAAGTCGTCCAATCAAAGGAAAGTATTTACAGAAAGCTATTTATGAGAAATAAATGTTAGCAATACTGCATGCACTAAAGAAATGGCGAACTTACCTAATGGGAAGACACTTCAAGGTAAAAACTGATCATGATAGTCTTAAACACTTTTTGGAACAAAGACTATCTTCGGAAGAGCAGCAAAAATGGGTCACAAAGATGTTGGGTTATGACTTTGAAATAATCTACAAAAAAGGAAAGCTTAATGTTGTTGCAGATGCACTCTCAAGAAATAATAAAGAGGTGGAAGCATTGCTTTGTGCCATTTCTATTATCCAACCAGATTGGATAACCGAAGCAAGAGATGAATGGAAGAAGGAAAAAGAAGTGTGGACACTCATTCAAAAGTTGCAGCAAGATCCTAGTACATCTGATACATTTAGTTGGAAAAATGATTCCTTATGGTACAAAGATCGCTTATATCTTTTTAAGAATTCCCAACTAAAACAAAAGATTCTTCTGGAATTGCACACTTCTCCTTTAGGAGGACACTCAGGATTTTTAAAAACTTACCACGGGGTGAAGAAAGAATTTTTTTGGGATGGCCTTAAATCTGATATTCAAAAGTTTGTGGCAGAATGTTTGATTTGCCAGCAGAATAAAGTTGAGACAATTAAGACCTCGGGTCTTCTACAACCTTTATCCATTCCAAGTCAACGTTGGGAGGAGATTTCAATGGATTTTATCACAGGTTTACCTAAGTCCGAAGGAAAGAGTGTCATCATGGTGGTAGTTGATAGACTTACCAAGTATGCACACTTTTCTGCATTATCTCATCCATTTAAAGCAAGTATAGTTGCTACTACATTTATGGACAGAATTCAAAAGCTACATGGAAGCCCAAGGGTTATTGTGAGCGACAGAGATCCCATTTTTACCGGAAATTTTTGGACGGAGTTATTTTCTTGTTTGGGTACTCAATTAGCTCATAGCTCATCTTATCATCCTCAATCTGATGGTCAAACTGAGATAGTAAATAAATGTTTGGAAGGATATCTTCGTTGTTTTGTATCTGATAAACAAACACAATGGGTCATGTGGTTACCTCTCGCTGAATGGTGGTATAACACTTCCTTCCATACTGCAGCAAAAATGACCCCATTTATGGCACTTTATGGATATCATCCACCATCCATCACATCATCTTTAAAAGAAAATTCGAAGGTTCAAGCAGTGGAAGATCACATCGAGCATCAACAAGAAGTTCTCCAACTCTTAAAGGATAACCTGAATTTGGCACAAAATCGAATGAAACAACAGGCAGATCAACATCACAGCAAGAGAAGTTTTGATGTAGGAGATTGGGTATTTTTACGACTGCAACCATACAAACAAATGTCCCTCAAGCAAGCTAAGAAGGATAATAAATTATCACCAAAGTACTATGGTCCTTACAAGGTGTTGCAAAAGATTGGTACTATGGCATACAAATTGGAGCTTCCCGCTTCTTCGCGAGTACATCCAGTTTTCCATGTTTCATGCTTAAAGAAGGTTATAGGTGAAAATCTTCCAGTTCAAACAATATTGCCAGAACTTGATGAGGAAGGAAAAATCATATTGGAACCCGAAGCGGTCATGGAAACAAGAACTTGACAGCTACGGAATCGATCAATTTCAGAGTATCTCATCAAGTGGAAGAACTTACCCACTGAAGATTCTACATGGGAGGATGAGAATTTTATACAGAAGCACCCAGAGCTACTCAAGCATTGAGGAAAACAATTTTTTGAAGGAGAGGGGCATGTTAGGTCCCTATATTACTAGTATAGTCCCTTATTGTTGTTAGTGTAACCCCCTTATTTTTATTATTGTACCCTTGTAACCCCCATATTGTTATTATTGTGCCCTTAAATTATTATTGTTAGGCTGGCTAGGATTACATTGTGGCCCCACTAGGATTACATTGTGGCCCCATGGACTCCTATATATAGAAAGGAGGTTTTGTAATTTGAATCATCCAAGAATTGTTCATTCATGTAATGTATTGGAGGTTTCCCCCCCGAAGTGGCTTATTTCTAAGGCGTTGATATCTCTTTTCTTCTATTTTTGGAGCTAGTTTCACATGTCCCCCTCATGGCATTGTAAAATTGTGGTGGAGGACTGGAGGGACCGGGAAAGAGTCGATCCCGAGTCCTCCGCCAAGTTAACACATGCATATACCAACCCGCCTACATAATACTTCTTAAAAAATATACATAGCCGCATATATTTGAATTTCCATAGTCTGACGACGGGGGGAGAGGGGGCCAGCCCCGTCGGGCCAACCCCAAGCCATGAAATCGATGCCTAAAGACCAATGGCGGAGCACCAGAGGTGCTTCACCATAAGCGCAATTAATCAACATTAATCTGCAATTAATTAAACCTTACACCCTACTTAATTAGTGTTGATATGGTTTAATTCTGAAGCGTCAGTTTTATAACTAATTCGGGTGAATTAACCACTAAAATAATTTAATTAAAATTAATCCAGGATTAAACATAAAGCATAGGTTTAGCACTAATCCTAGTTAATTAACCTTAATGCGGTTTTGTTAAGCTACTCCTGGATTAACTTGGTAGTCCGAAAAATACGATGAAGTTACTATTTTTGGTGCCATTTAGCCCAGATTAGTGCCAGTTAGCTTAATTTAGGGAGGAAATTGTGGAGAAAACTAGTAGAGGTCATAACTCAGTCAGTTTTTACCAAATCAAGAGCACAAAGAGGCTAAGGTACCAGTTTTGAGTATTATGAACTCATTGGTCGAGGTTTCAGGAGCATAAAATCATTTCAAACACATAATTTTGAAAATTTGAGCATAATATAGAGGCCCAAGCCATGGAAGCTAGACCAAGGAGAGGTAGAGTAGGAGGGGTGAACTCATTCATCAAATCCCTGGGTTGATGTGTTGTATGGTGATGTAATGTAATTTTATTTTCTATTGTTTAGTCTTTCTTTTATGTTAAATTTTTCATAAAATTAACATGAAAAACACTCATGAGACTCAATAACTTGCAAGAGAACTTGAACCCTTAAGCACATGTAAGAAATTGGTTTTAAATCTGAAAGAGGAATTAGCACAACATTACTAACATACCCCATTCATATCACCATTGTTGTCAAAGTGGGTCTAGTTGTCTTTAGGGGCATTTGCAGGTGGCAAGTATCTCTCAATGTGTTGAAGCCATGGCAGCTCAGAAAAAACAGTATAAAGGAGGTTCAATTTTAAGATATGAACCAATGGATAGGAATTTATTGTAGGAGAACCCTTCTTTCACTCAAGCAATTGCCAGCATAGCGTGCCTTCGTTTCTGTCAGAAGTTGTAGGGTTACAATGGGAAAATTTCCAAAGACTTTTCCATTAATTTCACAGGGACATAATATAAGGTGGGCATGTTGAACTTTGCAGTGTCTCCTGAAACCATTTCTCGTGCTACAAAAATACCTAGGTCTAGATAAATGTGGTTTAAAGTGGGAAAGTTTCAGTTGCAGATTTGTGTTGTGTTTCTTAAGGAAGAGCACAAATGGATTGATATGACTACATGTTGTTGTCTAGGTAAATCCTCTCTGTAGATAGAGACGGTCCCTCTAGCACTAGGGTGGGTCTACCAACAAGGGGAACAAGCAAATACCTACTTTCCTAGATTATAAATGAAACATAGATTGAAGGAGATGGCCTACCTTGATCTGATGTTGTTGTGAAAACAGCTCCAAAAATAGAAGAAAAGAGATATCAATGCCTTAGAAATAAGCCACTTCGAGGGGGCAACCTCCAATACATTACATGAATGAACAATTCTTGGATGATTCAGATTACAAAACCTCATTTCTATATATAGGAGTCCATGGGGCCAGAATGTAATCCTAGTGGGGCCAGAATGTAATCCTAGTGGGGCCACAATGTAATACTAGCCGACCTAACAATAATAATCTAAGGGCACAATAATAACAATATGGGGGTTACAAGGGTACAATAATAACAATAAGGGGGTTACACTAACAATAATAAGGGACTATGCTAGTAATATAGGGACCTAACATGCCCCTCTCCTTCAAAAAAGTGTTGTCCTCAACGCTTGAGTAGCTCTGGGTGCTTCCGTATAAAATTCTCATCCTCCCATGTAGAATCTTCAGTGGGTAAGTTCTTCCACTTGATGAGATACTCTGAAATTGATCGATTCCGTAGCTGTCGAGTTCTTGTTTCCGTGACCGCTTTAGGTTCCAATATGATTTTTCCTTCCTCATCAAGTTCTGGCAATATTGTTTGAACTGGAAGATTTTCACCTATAACCTTCATTAAGCATGAAACATGGAAAATTGGATGCACTCGTGAAGAAGCAGGAAGCTCCAATTTGTATGCCATAGTACCAATCTTTTGCAACACCTTGTAAGGACCATAGTACTTTAGCGATAATTTATTATCCTTCTTAGCTTGCTTGAGGGACATTTGTTTGTATGGTTGTAGCCGTAAAAATACCCAATCTCCTACATCAAAACTTCTCTCGCTGCGATGTTGATATGCATGTTGTTTCATTCGATTTTGTGCCAAATTCAGGTTATCCTTTAAGAGTTGGAGAACTTCTTGCTGATGCTCGATGTGATCTTCCACTGCTTGAACCTTCGAATTTTCTCTTAAATATGATGTGATGGATGGTGGAAGATATCCATAAAGTGCCATAAATGGGGTCATTTTTGCTGCAGTATGGAAGGAAGTGTTATACCACCATTCAGCAAGAGGTAACCACTTGACCCACTGTGTTTGTTTATCAGATACAAAACAACGAAGATATCCTTCCAAACATTTATTTACCATCTCAGTTTGACCATCAGATTGAGGATGATAAGATGAGCTATGAGCTAATTGAGTACCCAAACAAGAAAATAACTCCGTCCAAAAATTTCCAGTAAAAATGGGATCTCTGTCACTCACAATAACCCTTGGGCTTCCATGTAGCTTTTGAACTCTGTCCATAAATGTAGTAGCAACTGTACTTGCTTTAAATGGATGAGATAATGCACAAAAGTGTGCATACTTGTTAAGTTATCAACTACCAACATGATGACACTCTTTCCTTCGGACTTAGGTAAACCTGTGATAAAATCCATCGAAATCTCCTCCCAACGTTGACTTGTTGTAGAAGTCCCGGGGTCTTAATTGTCTCAACTCTATTCTGCTGGAAAACCAAAAATTCCGCCACAAAATTTTGAATATCAGATTTAAGGCCATCCCAAAAAAATTCTTTCTTCACCCTGTGGTAAGTTTTTAAAAATCCTGAGTGTCCTCCTAAAGGAGAAGTGTGCAATTCCAAAAGAATCATTTGTTTTAGTTGGGAATTCTTACAAAGATATAAGCGATCTTTGTACCATAAGGAATCATTTTTCCAACTAAATGTATCAGATGTACTAGGATCTTGCTGCAACTTTTGAATGAGTATCCATACATATTTGTCCTTCTTCCATTCATATCTTGCTTCGGTTATCCAATCTGGTTGGATAATAGAAATGGCACAAAGCAATGCTTCCACCTCTTCATTCTTTCTTGAGAGTGCATCTGCAACAACATTTAGCTTCCTTTTTTTGTAGATTATTTCAAAGTCATAACCCAACATCTTTGTGACCCATTTTTGCTGCTCTTCTGAAGATAGTCTTTGTTCCAAAAAGTGTTTAAGACTATCATGATCAATTTTTACCTTGAAGTGTCTTCCCATTAGGTAAGTTCTCCATTTCTTTAGTGCATGCAACATTGCTAACATTTCCTTCTCATAAATAGGTTTCTGTAAATACTTTCCTTTGATTGGATGACTTTCAAAAGCAATGGGTCTTCCTTCTTGCATTAAAACAACACCAATTCCATTTCCTGAGGCATCACATTCCACAATAAAGGTTTTTGTGAAGTCTGGCGTAGCTAAGACCGGTGCTAGGCACATTGCCTTTTTAAGATGTTCAAAGGCCTTAGTTGCTTCAGGAGTCCATGAAAATGCATCTTTCTTCAATAATGTTGTTAGAGGTGCTGCTATTCTCCCATAATTCTTAACAAACTTGCGATAATACCCTGTTAACCCGAGAAATCCTCGCAACTGCTTTATGGTTGTGGGGACTTTCCATTCCTTAATGGCTTTATTTTTGTTAGGGTCTACTTTAACACCCTCGTGAGATACAATATGACCCAGATATTCCACCTCTTGTACTCCAAAGAAACATTTGGATGTTTTTGCATATAATTGTTTCTCCTATAATATTTTGAGCACCGTGTCAACATGTTGAACATGATCCTTCCAAGACCTGCTGTAGATTAGTATATCATCAAAAAATACTAGCACAAATTTTCTAAGGAAGGATTTGAAAATGGAATTCATCAACCCTTGAAATGTAGAAGGTGCATTGGTAAGGCCAAAAGGCATGACCAAAAATTCATAATGACCCTCATGAGTTCGAAATGTTGTTTTCGGAATATCTTCAGTCTTCATTCTAATTTGATGATACCCTAAATGAAGATCCAATTTGGTAAAATAAATTGCTCCATGTAATTCATCCAATAATTCATCAATCACAGGAATGGGAAATTTATCTTTAATGGTGAGCTTATTGAGCTCCCTATAATCCGAACACATGCACCATGATCCATCCTTCTTGTGTACCAATACTACAGGAGCAGAGAAATAAATTTGACTAGGTTGAATTATACCTGCCTCTAACATTTCTGCAATCATACGTTCAATTTCGCTCTTTTGGACATAAGGATATCTATAAGGCCTGATGTTTGGAGGAACACTTCCCGGAATCAAATGAATAGCATGATCATGATCACGAATAGGTGGGAGTCCTTTTGGATTTTCAAAAACCTTGGAATGATTGTCCAAGACTTTTTGGAGATCTGCAGAAATAGATGATTTTGATGTTGGAACTTCTAGTGAGCATAATTGTGCAATTATGCCTCATTGTTCTTTCTTTAGAAGCTTTGTCATGAAATTATAGCTTATTATCTTTCCCGGCTTCCCTGCAATACCCCGTAATTCGACTTCCTTTCCTTCTGAAAAAAAATTCAAGAAAAGTTCTTGAAAATTAAAAGCTACCGTCCCCAAAGATTGTAACCATTGTACTCCTAGTACAACATCAGCACGTCCCATAGGAATGGAAAGCATTGGACTATTCAATACATATTCCCCCATGGTTAGCTTGATATTATGGCATTTTCCAGAGCAATTTATAGTTCCTCCATTTGCAACCATCACTTGACATTATGGTGTTGGGTATAGGAAACAATTCAATTCCTTGGCTACCTTACAATGAATAAAATTATGGGTACTACCTGAATCAATCAACACTATTACCTTTTTCTTCTTGATATGTCCTTCTATCTTGAGAGTTTGAGGAGTGGTAATTCCTACCAATGCATTACACGATATGGTTGGACTCATTTCTTCCGCTTCTTGGGTTGGTTCCTGGTGTATATCCTCTTCTTGTTCATTTTCTTCTTCCTCTTCACAATCTATGTAAAATAATTTCTTCTCGGGACACTTATGACCTTTAGTGTATTTGCTATCACAACTATAGCAAATCCCTTTTGCTATTTTTTCTTCCAATTGTTGTGGTGTCAACCTTGTAGGTTGTGGAAATCTAGGAGTAGCAACACTTCCCTCTTTATAGAAGTGAGTGGTAGGCTTCCTTGCCGCCATAATTTTACATTTAATTTTTCTTGCCAACCTGAATGCCTTCTCCAATGAATCAGGTTCCAAAATGTGAACTTCATGTTGGATGTTATCCTTTAAAGTGCCTATGAAGAGATCAATCCTGTGTTCCTCTGGAATATCAGTTACCCTTATATTCAATTTTTGGAAGTCCTCAATGTGTTCCCCCACTAAACCCTTTTGTTTGAGATTTATCAATTGGCTAAAGAAGGTGTTGCTCTTTGTATCCTCATAATGTGCTATCATTTCCTCCGTAAAATTGACCAAGTGACAATTTTTTTACGGGAGCAAAGCCATCGATACCATACAAATGTATTTTGTTCTAAATGTAAAGTTGCAATGCGTACCTTTTGTGTGTTTTGCACATTATGGAGATCAAAATATTGCTCCATCCGTAGTATCCATGTTACAGGATCCTTTCCATCAAACTTCCTCATATCCATTTTTGGAATATGGTGGTTCTTCCCTCCAACAGTAGAGTTTATGAAATCACGATTAACATTTATTTTGTTCTCATCATTAGTTTCCTCTACTATCTTTTCACCATTAAGAAACATTTCTTGTATCAACCTTTCCAAGCCTTCGATGTCTACTTTTAGATCCTTCTTCATGTTTTCCATGTTGTCTTTCATTTTTTCATCGATCTTAGCTTCCATGTCATCCATCTTAGCTTCCATGCCCACTTCCATGCCATCCATCTTAGCTTCCAAACCATTCATCTTAGCTTCCACGCCTTTCTTAAAACCATCCATCTTAGTTTCCATGCCTTTCTTCAAAACTTCCATTTCATTTTTTGTTGTTCTTTGCGAGAGCGAAATTTGTTGCACTTGCTCTTGTAATTTTGATATGTCATGTTGCCATTCTTCGTCTTCATGAGTCATAGTAGAGCCTTCTAAAGGCTTAATGGGTGTTGAATTCTTTTTAGGGGCCATTTTAGAATCCAATACCGATATCTATTCTACAATATGCCCTTGGAATCAATTCAACTTGATTCGTCAAACAAGACTTATGCAATTCGGAAAAAAAATACACACCTTTTACTTGCTTTTGAGGAGCTCGATATTGAAATTGAATTATATCTATAATTGTGGATCTTCAATATCTAAAATTCAGCCCTGTAGTAGCCCTCTTAATCTTCTTTCAAATTCCACAGGTCTGGTCTTATTTGGATTCTTCAAGGCAAAGTTATGTCCAATCTCCCACAATGACCCAATTTTGGACTGGTTCAGTAGAGTGAACTTGTATGACTTGCCACGTGTCACTGTTTCCTCCTTTGGCTCTGAAATTGATAGCCATGAAACTACAGTCCATGTACTCGCAGCCACTTTTTATGGCACTCCAATCCGATGCCCAGAGAGAGAGTTATTGAACTTTTCCCACGATCACCTCTTTGAGATGAAATTCAGGAGCCTGAAAAGGCACTACCTTCCTTACGTATCATATCTTTGAAAATATTGCGAACCAAGTTTGAAAATTTTTTGACGAGTTTCCTGAAGGTTTCAGCTTCGTGCCCTAAAAATTTCAGATTCTGAAATTTTGTAGAAAAAATTTTATAGCGCAAATTCCACAATGACCTGTTTAGATTAAATTTAGGAGGCTGCAAAAAGACCTAACTTCCATAGATCATATCTCCGAAAATATTACGAACCAAGCTCTGAAATGTTTTGACGATGTTCCTTAGGATTTCAGCTTCACACCCTAAAAATTTCAGCTTCTGAAACTTTGTAGAAAAAACGTTATAGCAAAAAGTCCACGATGACTTGTTTGGAGCAGCGAAACCCTAGAATCCAAAGCCTCTGATACCAAATGTTGTGTAACCAGCTCCAAAAATAGAAGAAAAGAGATATCAACGCCTTAGAAATGAGCCACTTCGAGGGGGAAACCCCCAATACATTACATAAATGAACAATTCTTGGATGATACAATTTACAAAACCTCATTTCTATATATAGGAGTCCATGGGGCCGTAATGTAATCCTAGTGGGGCCACAATGTAATCCTAGCCGACCTAACAATAATAATTTAAGGGCATAATAATAACAATATGGGGGTTACAAGGGTACAATAATAACAATAAGGGGGTTACACTAACAATAATAAGGGACTATACTAGTAATATAGGGACCTAACAGATGTTGCGATGCTTTTCTTCATCGAAGCTCTTTGGTCCTTCATTCTTCCAAACTTGATCTCCAATGCTACCAGCATTCAATTACCTGTGCAAGTGACCAAGAAAAAACAATAAACATACAATTACAACATTCAAATACAATAATAATCTATCTAATTGATCATGGAATGCTTGAATTCTTATCATGAACATGGACGAGAATGGAAACTAAATATTAGTTCTATCATATTATTGATAAAAGATGAGTTAAAACCTGTGCCTTGATGTTTAATCCCTCCTTCAGTGGGTCTGAATCTGGTAAGGGTCCCAACTCTCTCCTTCAAAGCCTATGACAATATTCAAACCTTTCTCTATTATTCTCTTATATTTTGTTCTAACTAGCAGAGGCATTAGAAGGTGATCAATTTATAGTGATGGAGGAGGGGACATGGATCCACTTAAGGTGGGAAAAAATGCTTATCTCTTTGGGAGGTTCCTTTTTTGTAGGAACAAGAGGCCCAAAGGAGGAACCTCAACCATATCCTAATCAACAAACATCTAGCTCTCCGCCCTCGAAGCTTCTAGGCCATGAAGCTTCGTTTCCATTTTAAAAAATATTCCAGAAGTATATTGGCATGGTTATGAGGTCCATACTAGCATCAATCGACACTATTCATAGGCTAAGGATGGACCATCGGTGCTAGTGAAACATAGAAGGGTCGCGCCGCTCCAAAAAAGTGGGTTTTCAGGGAGCTACTCCAGGAATGATCAAAAGAGAGATTTTTCTTCAAAATGTAAGGGATGCAAAGGAATATTTTCACGATGAAAAAATTACATAGGGATCACTACAAGGGTCCTCCAGGATTCAGTAACAGGGAGTACAGGGAGAGTGAAAAAATGTTGTGTAACAGATTCCCCTAAATCATGAAGGCAGAACGAGAGTGAGGGGTGAAATGCTTTACGAGTGTGTGCCAAGACCAAGACGTCGTTGTCGGTAAACCTGTGAATCAAGTATGTATATACAACTGTAATATCTGATATAAATACATGAGCATAAGGCATGGACTCAGCCATCCGTAGAATAGATCATGTAATAGGATCCATGGCATGGACACAACCATCGAGCAATAAGAAGGATCACGAATATGGACTCAGGTATGGTCGCAGCCATCCGTCAAAAGAGTCATGTATACAGTGATGACTAACTCATATCGCCTCACAACTTAAACTTTATAAGACAAAATCCAGGGCCTTGTGCTCCATCACAACCCAATCAAGTACAAATTCATGCATGTGAATGAGTGAGCTGAAGTCGAACATGCAAGAAAATCGCCTAATTACCAGTCAATTATGTAAAATGTTAACAGGCAAGAGAGAGACCACCAATAATGAAAATGGCCCTCAAGGTACTAGTAGTACAATCCATGAGATTTGAATAAGGAACTGAAGTCGAACACTAGTGAAATAACCCGATCGAAGGTCAATGAGGTGAACCTGTCATCGAATGTGAAAAACCTACCATTAGGGCTTGAAGGCTCTAAGGTTCTCAAAGGAGTATCTAGATCAAACTTCCTAGATAATGAGTTGAAGTCAACATGGAGCGATCCATTAAAGGAGGGCCATGATGTATCCCACATCATTGACACGAGACAGATGAGCAATATGGTTGTGAATCAAAAGTAAACAGAGAATCGGGTATTGAGCAGGCTATGAAAGACCGATTTTGAACATATCGGCGACACGAATCTAGAGTTTGGTACGGGGATAATTTAAAGAACCCTAAATTTTTCGCCCTTGGGCATGGGCTAAAATTAAGCCCCTTGAATTATCACACAGTTTGGCAGTATTTGACTCAAATTGAATCAGAGGTCATGTTGACAAGATTGGTAATTGAATGAGAGGTAAATAGAGTTCCCAA
The DNA here is from genome assembly GCA_034641835.2 of Pinus albicaulis. Taxonomy (NCBI): domain Eukaryota; kingdom Viridiplantae; phylum Streptophyta; class Pinopsida; order Pinales; family Pinaceae; genus Pinus; species Pinus albicaulis. The sequence continues at coordinate 1,731,142,484 of CM076580.1, read as the reverse complement.
ACCCATGGAGGCAAAGTGAAAAATTTAGGATATCCCCAACCTGACACGAACTGTAGATAAGTGTCATGTTCAAGAGCGACATACTGCCAACATAACTAATAAATACTTCCATTTCCCCCCCACCATTTATGGCAAGTGCCCCAATTATTTTTGAATACAAGCTTGAATGGGATAGCATATGCTTGTCATATAATTTTTTCCTTAGGAAAAATCCATCCTAGTAGATTATACGAGCCCTACAAAGGAGGAACTTTGTAGCGTTATGGTGATGATTCCAATGTCGTTAAATTTTAATGAGTCTGAAAAAGGTGAAACTCAGTGCCTTTTCATGTTTAGAGAGTTTGAAAAGAGGCTGAAAATAAAAATCCATAGGGCCCTTTTCATAGATAGTCCCTTGAATCCGAAAATGTAGAAAACAAAGTTTGAGAGAACCTCTTAGTCGTCATTGACTAAGGTATTCCTTTTTTGTAAATAGTTCATCCCAACCTGAAAAAGGGGTAAACATATACTAGGTAACGTATACAGGGTAAACGACATTTATTTTACATTAATGAGTTCAAAAAAATAAATACTTGACAATATTTTAATTTTTCGAGAGTTGGAAAAGAGCTTAAAGATGACTCCAGGGGGGTGACTTTTTCATTTGTTTTTACCGAGTCTAAAAAATTAATAAACTAGAACTTGTTCTCATATCATATGTCTAAATTTTATCCTGTTTATGCACAAGAGTGAACATATTATTTGTTTTCAAGGAAAAATAATTAAAATATTGAAAAACCCTAACAATGACTTAAAGATTTATAAAAAATCAAAAAGTAAAAAAAAAATCACTTTTCACTTTCACAAGCCATTGGAGAAGTTTTTTACCCCTTTTTACCTTGATCTTCAAGAGCTGACTGCAGCTGATCCAGGAAGCCAATTGAAAAAGTGTCTGTACTAGGTAGAACTACTCCCATTATCTTTGATTTCATACCTATTTTAGCAATTTTAATGGCGTATCATGAATTTTTGGGAAGAAGTTTTAAACATATTTTCGTTGCAGATCAGCGCGAGTATGCCCTTCGGCCTCGCGCCAATCTATGTTTTTTCGCATAGGTTGTGTGTCGATTGCAAAGATAAAATAAACATGAATATTTTTCCCAAAAACACCATCCAATATGGATTTTTAGGCTCATATTTTTAACCATATGTTGTACAATTTCTATGGCAGGAAGAAATCACCAAGAAAAATGGCGATTGAATGGAGAGAAAGAGAACACGAGGAAGAGGACAGAGAAGCCATGGAGGATTGAGACTGTCTAGATGTCTTGAGGAATTGTGGGCTCCTCAAGTTATTCTTAACTCCAGGCCTAAGATCTCAGCCTAAGTTGCTCCAATACTGGGTAAGAATATGGGATACACGACAAGAAAGATTTATAATTGGGGACCAAACTTTAGAAATTGAGGTCTTCGACATTTATTTCATCACTGGCTTATCATGGAGGTGGGAATGAGCTCATCTAGAAGGAAGTCAGATTATGGGTGAGAGGATGGATATGTTAATCGAGAGACAGTGCCCGGAAGAAAACAAGTCTTCCAGTGGTAAGGTTGACATAAGAACCATAAAAATCCTGCCTCTAAAGGTAGTCCTACATACTATAACACGTGCTGCTAGGGAACAAGCTCCACATGAGGCTACCAAGTCTCAACTCCAGACTACCATAGACTATATGGCACCCACAGTTTTAACTAGTCAGAAGCAGTTTTGGCCAATATGAAGAAACATCTTACCAAATGCAAAAATGGTTGACTCAAACAATTTGGGTATGGTTCAATTCTAGCAGAATTATTTTTTCAACGAGCATCATTGTTCTTAAACAAGTGGGTGGAAGTGGCCATGCTAGCACCATGATATCTGTGTATGATCCGATGGAGTGAGTTGATGCCTCGCTCTGAAGGCAGGCAACACATGTCATACAAACCAAATTTCTTTGTATGGTTGAGGCATCAACTCATCATAGTGGAGGATTGGTCATATTCCGGGACCGACTTCAGAGGTGACCCAGACCTTCCACTTCCAAAGGGTGATCAGTGGGATAATAGAGGTAAAACCATCTTCTTCTTTTTTTAAGTTTTTCATGTTTATATATATATATATATATATATATATATATATATATATATATATATATATATATATATTTGGTATATGTCTTCTAATGTTTTAAACTTGTATGCTGCAGATGTTGGACTGCAAAGACCTGCCGGAATGTCCCCCATAGCCAGAAGAGTGATTAGGGAGTTCGAGGCTACTCCTTATGTGGAAGGAGTTGATAATGAAGAGGAAATAGCTCAGAACCTGGACGCCCTACTGGGATTCTAGAGTATGCCCATGTTCATGATATCCCTCGTCGCTACCAAAGTCACACCATGGGGGTCTCAGACCACATCCATTGGTTGTTGACTCGAGTTATTCGAGCAATGAATTGTTATCATGAGCACCATGCTGATTAGTCCACTTTAGTTTTTATTTCTGTGGTTTTTGTTTTTGGGACCTGCGAGTCTCTTATGTACCAGAAAACATATTTTTTGGGATCATTATGTACTAAAAATATTTGCAAACGTTATCAATATATATAGATGATATGTTTTCATATTTAATGTATGATGTAATGATGATCATGGTTTTACAAATTTTGCAAATTTATGTCTGAAACATAATTATCCAATGCATTTGTTAATGTATTCATGCATCTTGGAATATGCTAATATGTGATGTAATCAAAATTTGTTTCTAAGAGACGAACACACAAGTACATTCTCAAAATTTTAGGGTTTCTAAAGGAATATTTCCCATTGAGCATAAGGACAAGAAGTTGTGAATCAAGGTTTACAACCAGTTCTCTAATTCCAAGAGTAACCGCTTCTGATAGAAGTTTAATAACTGCACTGTACTCGGAAATATAATTAGTTTTACGACCTAAACAGATACCTTGTAGATCAACTAACTTACCATTAGGGTCATATATTACCCATTCTACAGAGGATAGGTTCCAGGTGCTATGGAAAGCACTATCATTAAAACCGACATAAGGAGTTAAAGACATCTGCAAACCAAGTAAAACAAGATAAGCAAGAAAATTGCTCACAAAAATCACACCAAAACTAAACTGTACAAAAATGAAAACACACTAATGTACAAAATTAATTATACAAAATAAATTACACATAATACTTTTTGAGGTAAATCCCATTTCGGGTCTTATCCAGAGGGTTTCCTTCATAATCAATTAACTCATAGACCCCTTTTTTCCAAAACATGTTTGACAATGTATGGACCATGCCACATAAGTTCGAATTTACCTACCCCCAGTTTATTGTGAGCTTGGTCATATAGAAGAACCAAGTCTCCTTCAGAGAAGGAACATGGAGAAATAGTTTGATCGAAATGGGCTTTGGCCCATTTCTTCTTAGCTTCAGTGACAAAAGTGGCGAAGCGACGAGTTTCGTCAAGCCTTTCGAGATATAGAAGACATTCCTCTTCTGGTGAGGTATTTGGGAGTAATTCAAAAAATAACTTGAGTGAAGGGATCTCTCATTCAATCGGTAAAATTTCTTCCAGACCATATTCTAACTTAAAAGGATTAAATCCGGTATCATTTTTTTCCTAGATTCAGTATGCCCAAAGACATGAAAAAAGCATGAGATTCTAGTTTGACTTGTGCATCCCAATGGTGCGTTGAGGCATGGTAACTAAGACTTTATTGACTATTTTAACTTGGCCATTGGCCTAAGAGTAATAAGGAGTCAAGTTTTCGTGTCACAGACCCAAATGATTGGTCAGTTCAACCATCATGTAATAGAGGAAATGGGAGCCATGGTTGGTGATGATGGCTTGAGGAACTCCAAACCGGGCGATAACGTGATTGAATAGAAATTGAGCGGAAATTTTACCATCAGTGGTATATGTGGGCATCGCCTCGGCCCACTTGGTAAAGTAATCGATGACGACAATAATATAGGCATGCTCCCAATTGAGCGAGGGTTACATGTAATAAAATCAATGCCCCAGTTAGCGAACAGACCGATGGTAATAACTGGGTGTAAGGGTGCGGGTGGGGTGCAAATTTTCCATTGATAAATCTGGCAGGCATGACATTTTCGGATAGCAATAATCCTTGAATATGGAAGGCCAAAAATAACCAGCGTGAAGGATCTTGTAAGCAGTGGCATATCCAAACATATCACCGCCACATGCCCTAGAGTGAAAATCATTGAGTGCTCTCTCAGCCTCTTCAAAAGTTAAACATCGACAAAGAATCGAGTCGACGCCGACGCCGTATAAAATATCTCCTATGATGTGGTAGGTTTGAGAGTGATGTCGAATGTTTCGATGATCAGATTTATTCAACTCAGACCGAAAGGTTTAAGTTTGGAGATACACGATGATATCACTGTACCAAGGGTCGATAGTGTTGATAAGAAAGGGAGTATCATTTGGAATTTTCTCATCAAAACTGGAAGAGACAAATGCAGAGGGAAGGGAGCATATTAACTCGGCAAAGAACAATGATATTTTAGATTTGTCAGTAGTAAATTCCAAATCGAATTCCTGTAGTATGATGACCCATTTAGAATACTTCCCCCCCCAGTAACTGACATGTCAAAATGTAGGTCATGGGGTTGCAACCGGATATCACTATAGTCATGCAATGTAAAATGTAATGCCTAAAACATCGAACAGCGTGAACCACATCTAAAGATATTTTCTCGAAATGGGAATATCGAGTCTCAGTATCCATTTGATTGCAACTGAGGTAGTAAACAATGTGTTCAGTGCCATCATCATCATCTTGGACCAATACCATACCAATAGTACTGGAAGCAGCTGCTAGGTAGAGGAAATAATCACGATAGTAATTCAGGGGATGTAGTAAAGGAGCATTGATAAGAACAACCTTTAAGGCATCCAAGGACTTTTGAGCGATCTCATCCCATAGGAATGGGATGCCTTTCTTAAGAAACCACGTAAAACCTTTAGCTAGCTCAGCGTAGTTAGGTACAAAATGATGAATGAAAATGGCTTTCCCTTGTAAGCTCTACAACTGATGTAAAGATGAAGGAGGGGGTAAGTTAAAAATAGCCTCGACTTTCAGATGATTGAGACGGATGCCTTCCTTGGAGACGACAAACCCTATAAGTATGTTGGATTCGACGCAAAACACATTTATGTGGATTAAGTTAGATATTATAATGTCTACAGTAGAGAAAATTTTCTCGAAGGTGACTAGGATGGTCACAGTGCTTAGCTGAATGAGTGGTTAAATCATCCAGATAAGTTTGAACAATGTGTTTGATATCATGAAAGGCATATGAAAGCGCTCGTTGAAAAGTGGCGTCGAAATTTTTTACATTGAAATGGAGCTTCTTGTAAGAAAAATTTACCTAGGGACAGATGAAAGCAGTCTTATGTTGATCAGCTGGCAGGATGTTAATATGGTTATACCTAGAAAAACCATCCATAAAAGAAAAGATCTTGCTCCCAACACATTCATCAATTATTTGGTCAATGAAAGGAGTGGGATAGTTATCTTTAGAGCAGGCACGATTTATGTCGCGATAATCAACACGGACACGGATAATACCCTACTTTTTATCGACATGGATGATATTAGAAACCCAATTTGTCAAAGGGATTGGATATATGAACCCATCTTTAAGAATTTTTTCAACTTCTCCCTTTATAGCGGCTGCCTTTCTAGGATGCATGGGGCGGAGTCGTTGACGAACAGGATTCACATTAGGATAACTGGGTATCTCATGCACCACTATACTAGGATCGATGTCGGGAATTTCCTTACATGACCATGAAAATACATCCCATAACTCTTGAAAAATACTGGTGTAAAGCTTGATCTCATCTGGAGAGTAAGTTACCTCGATATGGATGTTCTCGACGATTCTTGGTTTGACAGAAATATTGATAATAATCGTATTAGTGATTTTTCCCATGTTTCCTTCAGAAAATGCCTCATGTGTTAAGATGGGTGTTTGAAGTGGACAGGTTGGTGCATGGGAAGCAAAACTTTCAAGACACGAAGGAATTTCTCCAGATTTTGCAAGAAACGAAGAATGATGATGGGTATCATCCCAGGGTGTTTCCTCGAGAGACATGGTTTCCACGATACTTTCGTCGAAAGGAAACGTCTCATTCAAGGGATCAGAAGAATCTGAAGAACCGAGCCAAGGAGATTGAGAATACGTGTCAAAGTGCATACTAGGAGTAGCATGATTAGGATCAGGAGCCGAAGACGAGATAATTTCACAATGATTTATTTCAACAGGGCTTAATGGCATAACATCGTTGAAGGAATCAATTTGACTAGGGGAAGGGATGATCCAGGGATAAAACGAAGCAGAGATCATGTTGACCTGAGCAATGTTCGGTGATGGGACAGAAAAAAGACCCATTAAGGAGGAATATTTAAAAATTCCTACCCCCACACTTTCATATGTTGCAGTGGTATGCTCCACATATGGCACGTTTATTTTCGAGGAAATAGAGGCAAAAAAGGACAATTGGTCTACAATGACTATCTTCCCTTGATGTGGGAAACGAAGGACACGAAACAAATTGGAAGGCACACAAAGTATAGTGTGGATCCAATTGTGACCGATCAGAAGATTGTGATTGACTCAACAACCTCTACTTTGACATTGATCATTTTTCCTTCCAAAGTGATAGGAAAGTTAGTGATAATACCAAAAGGATGAGAATCTCTTCAATTAAAAGCCTCCAAGGTGTTCATCAACTGGCTAAGAGTCGGAGAGCCGATGGCTTTCCAACAAGACACATACATGATTCAAGTGGATGCACCCTCGTCCACTATTGACCGATGGATTTCCTTTCCATTAATGATGACTTGAATGAGGAAAGCAAGCTGATGTGGAAGATGCAGAACATGGTTTTCTAGATTTAAAGTAATGAGACTTGAATCAATCGGATCAATTCCTCCAATTGCGGATAGTAGCGATTTCCGTTGTGAAGGAAATATCTAAAGAAACTCTAATGTAGACATAGTGGAAGGTGCTTAAGCCAAATCCTCAACAATATTGTAATTTTGAGCAACTCGGGCATTTTGGTTATAAGAGGATTTTTGAAAGACAACTTTAGAAGGTGGTCGGATGACGGGATCAGGACTAAGTCTCTCAATATGAAGAGGACTAGAAGTGGGGGAAGTAGAAGGAGAAGGAGAATTGACAATTTCTTTCTCCACTGACTGATGAGGATGAATTGAATAATATTTAGACCTAGTGGCAACGAAAATGGGTGTTGTTCCATTCATCATAAACACCTGGGAACCCAACGAGGAAGAAGATTAGGTTTGGTCTACCATATGATTTTGCTGAGATGGAAATGGTTCTTTGAGGACACCTAGAGTTCCTTGAGTACCTTTGAGTAAATAACTGACTTCAGCCTGTTGTGGGCAGTCTTAAGGGTATTGTTCGTTGTCACAGATTAGGAAAGGGTACTTAGGCTTGTGCTTAGTTCCATCATCAATACGAGGTTTGGGAGAATCATGTTTCGGGGCATCAGAATTGGATTTGTCTTTGACTTTCATTTTTCCTTTGGAATTTTTGTCTACCGTGGTAGAATGGATGGCATTAACCTCCATAGTTTTACTAGGATTCGAAAGATTCTACGAGACAGAATCAGATGAGGAAGTAGATTTATGCTTAGCATAAGAAGACTTTCGAGAATTTTGGGTAACTGACCAAATGATTCCATCGACAGGTGGTGTCGTGGGAGCTTTTGAGGTTTCAAGTTTGTTAGAAGCCCATGGAGCATCAGGAAAGAGAACATACAATTTGTTAGACTAGGAATAAACTAGATCAAGATATTGTGCATGAGCAATGGCTTGTTCCTCTGTGACACATTCCTCCATAACAATTTCTTTGGCAATCTCGTTGACAAAGGATTTGGTGAGCCATTCGGTCAAGAGTTGATCAGGAATTTCGAATTTGATCAAATGGTGTCGTCGTATCCATTCATGGATGTGATCAGAGATGTGCGTAGCGGTATCTTGTTTCAAGGATGTGAGGAGGTGAGTTCCTATTTCATAGTGAATAGGTAATTGGAAGTGCATGAGGAAATCCATAACTAGAGAATTGAAATCTTGGAAGGTTCCACGAGGAAGCTTTATGTACCACTTTGCAATGGCACTAGTCAATGTTCTCTATAAAAGATGCAGACGGACGGAGTCGTCAACATAAGAGTTAGAAGAACACCAGAGATGGTAGGTCGTGACATGTGCATGGGGGTCTTCTCCAGACTTTCCTTCAAATTTATGGCAATCGCTTGGGATCTTACTAGGAATAGGAATCCAATATGGATTATGGATAATCAAATCATTAGTAAGTCTCGGCACATTGGGTAGTTCCAATGTTGCGAGAAAAGGAAATTGCGGATTAAAAGGCATAATAAGCCTTTGATAAAGGCCCATTTGAGGATTCCAATGAGTTTGGGAGAAATTCTACCCCCACGGGTTTTGTCTAGATGGATTTTTCCCATAAGGATTGAAAGCTTGGGGATTTTGACCATATCCTGGTTGTGGACCAAAGAATAGATTTTGACCTACAGCAGACCATTGAGGTCCAGCCTGGGTATAGTTTGCAGCATATGAATTTTGTTGCTGTTGAAAGTTTTGGAACACAATACTTTGAGGTTGACCTTATGAACCCAAAAGGTAACCTTGTGAACCTAAAGGTTGACCTTGAGGCTGATGAGGATTGGACATCATGGTACCTTGAGGATTTGACATCATGGTACCTTGAGGCTGCTGAGGTTGGCTAGGTTGACCCTGAGACCTAGGTTGACTTGGCTGAAAAATTATATGATTTTGTTGAGAGAAGGGTTGTCCTTGTTGAAAAAAATGTTGTCCCTGTTGAGCATAGGAAAACTGAATCGGATGAGCAAAAGGTTGACCGGACTAAACATAAGGCGGTGCTTGTTGCACATAAGGTTGACCTTGTTGCACATAAGGTCGTTGTTGAACAAAATTAGGCACCTGCTGATATGCATAATCCCCTGACTGAATACTAGACTGACCTTGAAATCCTTGCGAATTCAAGAGTGGAATTTGCAACTGTTGAGAACCATAAGGGAAATAGGGTTTTTGGTTGAGTATTTGGTTCTGTAAAGCTTACTAATACTGATCGTAGGTTAACCCTACCAGAATAGATGATCTAAAAGGCATAGAGATACTACCAACAGGTTGACTAGATCCTAGAATGTGAGTTTGTAATCCACTCACAGACGGTCCAGCTGAAGCTTGAGATACATTTGACAGGGATGGTTGCCCCCCAATAGTCGGGATCGACGGAATCGACGTTGGTACACTGATGGGAGGTGCTGAAACACTAATGCAAACAGTTGGCTGTGTTTGAACAGATGTAATTGTAGCTTGAGCAGGGATAGTAGCGGATGCTCCAGATAGAAATGGACCAGACGTAGGTATCGTGGTATTTTCCAAATGGTGTTGTGGTATAAAGACATGGCACTTTAAACACCAGAAACTAAATGTCCCAAGGACGTGTAACCAGATGGAATCGATGGTTGGGTAGAGGGTTGAGAGGCTTGACCCCTATAAGGAAAGTGTATAGGAGGGAACTGATGCCCCTTGTTCTCTTGTGGTTCTTTTGAACGAAAAAGGCCGTATCATAGGCTAAGCTAATGAAAAGTGGGAATGGCTAAAGTGAAGGCCAAACACTTCAAGAATGGGTCGAGAGGATGCCCCAAAGTCAAAAGGTGAAAGAGCTCTTACCATCTTCCTTTTCGCATCGCCAACCTCTCTGCCCATCGCAAATTTCACATCGCCTTTCTTACCATTTACCCTCTACTTGCTCATAACTAAAACTTGCGATCTGCGATCCGCGGGTAGCCCCAGTTCTGCCACATCACCCATTTCCCGCTCACCACACATTACTCCCAGCAATATTTAACTTACCTACGGCTGCTCATGTGTAAAACCTTCCGATTGCGATTTGCAATGTATGTTGGGCCCCACCTCCATCCTTCAATGTCACCTTCTGCTCACTGCACTCTGCATATCGCAAACCATAACATTTACCCTCTGCTTCTTATCACAAACCACTTCCGACTACGATTTGCGAGTGAGCCCCACTTTCGCCACGTCACCCATTCCATCGCCCATCACACATCGCTCCCCGCAGAATATAACTCTCCCCTTCCATTTCTCACATATAAAACTTGCGATTTGCATTCTGTGGGTGGCCCCACTTCTGCCACGCCACGTCATCCATCACCCTTTGCACGTTGCTACCTGCAAGGTATAACCTTTACCCTTCGCTTCTTATAATAAAAACTCTCGGTCTGCGATCTACGATATCATTTCGGGCCCCACCTTCATGGCACGTCATAAATATCCCCTTTGTGGCCTTTGTCTCTCTCTTTCTAGTGTTAATCATCCCGCTAAGCTCCCCATCGCTTCCACCATATCCCCTTCATCTCCACTCCCTATCAATACATCTGAAGGCTCATGATCTGCTTTGGCCCCCCTCTCACCTTCCGAAGATTAACATTGGGGGCGGGGGTCTGAAATGGCTAGTTTTGGATACCGCCTCTGGTGCTATGTGGCAGCCTGTAGTGATTTCGCACCCCCCCATCCAATACCTCAAAACATCTATATCCCCCTCCGAAATCTGGTCTCTGTTTTTTTGCAAATTAAAGCCCAAGTATGGGTTTTTGGCAGAACAACACAGCTATGGTTTATTCAGTTGATCCAGGAAATCTCCACTAAAGAGCGAGGCACATGTAGCACAACTGGTCATTTCATTACGGTTAATGTGAATCATGAGAACGAGGGAGTGGAGGCCTTTCAACAACAGATGAAATCAAGTGGTGGAAACTAGACTACCCACTTGTTCACGGCCACTCCTCATTGTCCCCGTTGTACCTTAAGAAACAATTCCTTAGCTGTGGAAAGGATTGTGCTTAAGACATTATCTATTTGTGTCACAAGTGATTATATTTTGTCTCTGTATTAAAAACCCTTACATATTTATTCTGTAACTTTCAAACATCAATACCCATGCATGTTTCTACAATGCCATATTCCACTTATACTGAAATGGATGAATAGAAGAAAATGAGAAGATTATTTCAAACTGATATGATGTTTAAAACAGAATCTACCATTTAAAACCCAGAAGAATTATGTAAAGATGAAGTTAAAATAGAGGAGCGCACATTAAGGTGTGTTTAAATCTTAAATACGCATGTATAAAGAGACCCGCTGCTCAAATTACTCTATTTTATTTACAGACATGAAAACATTATGTAAACTGGAGAAACTTTCAGCATAAACAGAAAGATGGAAACTTTCATACTTCTTTTATTGATTTGCAATCCTTCAGTACAAAATTTTGCTTTCAGGCTCTAAAACTCGGAACCCTCCTCTTTTTCGAAATTGTCTTTAAATACAGTATCACAAGGCAGTTTCCAATAATGAAAACTGATTCTAACTGCCCTAACTAATTCTAACTGCTTAAACTACTGACTTTTATGGAGGCACATGCCTCAAAAAGGTTCTATTACATTTACATGATTTTGAGAAATAACATAATGAGAATTTGAAAACTTCTAATCTATGAGAACAGCTGCTCCTGAAGCAGTTGTTGAATCAACGACTACTTTTGGTTGAGCCATTGGGACCTCTTTGTTGATTCCATTGAAAATTTCTTGCACTTCTTCCATAGCTCATTTTGAGTTGTCGAGGAATTTTTGAAACTTTGATATTCTATCCTGAACGCCACAATTTGACTATGTGTAGGTTTTCCTGTAAAGAGAGTCTTCACCATCCATAGAAAATTGAAATGCCTATGCAAGAAGTTAAACACAGTTTCTCCTTTTAAGATCTGTGTCTTTTCGTGCCTATTATCTGCCTTAATTTTTGCTAATGTTAACTGATCTTCATAAAACTTCCATAACATGATATTTCCTTTCTCAGTCCAGCATGAAGGTAAACCTGTTCTAGTCAATTTGTCAAATGATATATCAAACTTCTTTACTGTCTCCTTGATTCCCAGTAACCTTTTCTCTGCAACCTTCCGAAGCTCATTCTTAGTTATCATCTTATTAACTTCTTCTGCATAAAAATATCTGTCTTGTATTCCAATATCTTCTAATTCTTCGTCTGATTTGGAATTGATAAAATTTATAAACTTCCTAGCCCAATTTTCTCTTTTAATGGCTGTCTGCTTTTCAGATAATATCTCCTCTTCATGTTCAGAGATGAGGATTTTTTCTTTAGCAACTATATTCAGGGAATTCCAATTTGACTTCATCTCTGCAATAATCTCACCCCAAATGATGTCTTTAGCTTTTATAAGGGAAATATTACCTTTTAACTTCTCTTTAAGATCCTTAATCTCAACCTCAGCATTTTGAAATCTCTGCTTATTTACCTTCGCTTCATTTTCTAGTGTCTGTATGACCTTGGTGGCCGTTTCTAACTCTGATTGAGCTCGCTTAAGATCTCCTTCTGCCATCTTTATCTCTGTGCTGAGCTGAAAAATTTGTGCTTGAGGGTCTGCATTATCTGTAGGAAAAGAAAATGTACAAGTATGATTTTCAATATGGTTTTGTAATGAAATAACAGTCTGCTTTACTTTGGTCAATTCTTCTTCCTTCTGCAACAATTGCTGACGCAATTCTTCTTTCTCTTTTTCCACTTCTGCTACTTCTGCAGCCATTGAATGTTTTGCAGTAGGCAACTTCAACTTTCTTCTTAGGGTGGATATTTCTATTTCTGCACTCTTCATGAGATTCTGCACTGCAGCCTTGTCATTCAATCCACACCAATCTTCATGATGATATTTTTTAACTCTTCGTTTTGAACTGATAAGGCCCTTGAATTGGCCTTCTCCATCTTAAACTGTTTGATAACTTTTGCAAGCATGTTTTCAGCTTTAACTGCTGTGGCATTAGTCTTGGTTAAATCATTTACAATTAACTGCCCATTCTGCATATGAAGATTCATTTTATCCCACAGTGGGATCTTTTTAACATCCATAGTTATGTTTACCTCATTAAAACTGCTCGAATCTTCAAGGGACATCCCAGTTGGATGTGTCAGAGCTATCCTAAATTGATCCTTTTCAAGGTCCATTACAGTCAATAACCTGGTCTGATCAGCAGCTATGTGATGCTCTGCCTGAGCTTCTACATTAGCTTTTATCCTTTGATTTCTTTCTTCAATCTATGTAAATATTTGTTTGACTGAAGGTATCTTCTCTGAGTAAAGTTCATGTGCTCTAGGAGAAGAGGGGACATTTTTTTCTTCATTGATATGAAAGGTAAAACCAGGTGAGTTTGAAGAATGATCTTCAGCTAATTTAGTTCTCCTTTCCTCCCTTGGCTCTTCATCATCTACTTCAACAACATCATCCCTACCTCTTTTATTTGCCCTTTCAGTTATAACATGTGTTTGAATGTTCGTTTTTGATGTATCTAATTCGCCTGGGTTTTCCAGATTCTCCTGATCAGGTTTGCTTACGTGAGAAAACGCAGAATATCCATTCTCAATTCTTCTCTGGGAAATCACCCCATGCGGATCATATGACCATTTTTCTCCTAGTAGCAAATGTGTCTCTTCCAACATTTTGGAAACTTCATCAAAAGCTTGCCTTGTATTCACCACAAAAGGTCCTATACTCATGGGCAATTTATACATTAGACCTTTCTTCATGGGAAGAAAGTGCACCTGATCCACATTAAGGCTCTGTCTTATGAATTCCAAGGCGAAAAGCCGCATGGGTACAAAATTTGGGAGCCTATAGGGCTCGATGCTAGCTCCATACAACCTTATCTCTGAATACTCTTCAAACACAAACCAATCTCCGAATCTGCAACTGGGTCCTAGCTGTAGGAACTCCCGGGCTTTTGGTAAAAAACATGGAGGCGGAACTCCATTCAAAATTTTATAAGCAATAGACATATAATGACTAGCAAACTCAAATAGCCCTTCTTCATTTCCTTCTTTTCTAGTTATGTCAGTCTAGAATAAAACTGATTTTTTTTCTTATTGACATCAACTATATTCAATCCCAAGCTCATGAATTCTTCAACATTCTGATACAAAAATAAGTAAACAATCAATGACGAGAATTTAAAGAAACCTGTAAGTGGAAAGGCCATCAACTGAGGATTTACAATATCCTGCCAAAAGGATGGAATGTCGAGAACAACCCCTGGTTTCATCATCAGCGCGAACATTCCCAAGACTGATTTATCAACTGTATGGGCATTTTCCTTACCCAAAATCTCTGCAATGCAACTTAGAATTGGTCTATACTCAGCATTGAACACTTCCAACCTAAATTCTTCTCCTTCTAGTTGAGATTTCTCTGAATTTGATCTCAAGTACGACATACATTGACTAAATTCTTCATTTGAAAGGTCCTTGGAATAACGAGCCAATGAATCCTCGGAGAATTGCAGTGGTGACTCATTTTCGGGAAAGCACGATGCTTGGCGAATTAATTGCGTCGATACCTGCAGAACGTTTTCTCCCTATGAGTTCATTATGAAACACTTACCAGGGTACATCGAAGAGACCAGCCATGAGATAAACTCGGGAAAGAAGTGCGCTTTTGGAATACAGGCGGACAAGACACCGGAATTTTTCATTCCGGAAAATACTGGGGATTTCTTAGCGTTTAGGGTCACTTGATGATACAATAAGGGATGGTTGATAGAAGACAAGGTATCATGGACGTCTTTTTCACCGTCCATGAGTGTAATGTGGATAATTCATTTGGCCATGAATGATCAGAAAATAGGAGTAGTAGAACACGGGAAAGTGGCGATGACACTGCTCAAAAGGAAACAAAACACAAATAGTTTTCAAAATGGAATAAAGAACCTTTTAACAGCTACACAAACCTCGAATTAAATGCCTGGGATGACGTGTAAAATCCGTTGTTATGAATTACAGCTGTCTTCCATGTCACCTCATGACATCATCGCGGGGGTTTTTGGATTACGGTGACAGACTTCGGACGGACCCCCCCGCAGTGCATCCACACCGTCGATCATCACTTACCCGCAGTCAAATGGGTCAACTGTAGGGGTTCACGATTCATTAACTCTCGAGCTTTTCGCACCTCCACAATTCATCTTCAGAGTTTAATCTTCAAGGCGTGCTGTTTCCGCTTGGAAACTTGCTCGCGGCTTAAACATGAGACTTATAACATACATCCAACTAAAACTTAATGATACACTTTTTGGAAAAACATTTTTCTTTTTTTTCTTTTTCTGTGTTATAGTATAAAAACATTATACCATAGCATATGCCTTTTCAAAATTTTAGATTTTTTGTATTTTTAATTTTCAAAATAAAATGAAAGAAAAGGGATATGATGATTCATTGCAACAAATCCCCATGGAATATTCTAGGATTTTTCCTACGCGGCCCATAAGTTTGTTTTTTTACTTTCTAATTATAATGTTTTGCTGGTGAAATCTCGATTTCACCTAATTCTGTTTTGATTTTTTGTTACATGAGTGATTGCTTGATGCACGCTCTACTAGTTTGTTAGTATAGTTTGATTTTCGCATGTCAGGGCCAATCACGAATGTTTATTTGATCGTAGACCCTCAAAGGGAACTCTATATATAGAGAGTTCAAAGATGAAACAAGGGTTCTGAATTTTAGAGAATTTTTGTTGTAGTTCTGTAGGACTGTGCTCTTTGTGCTCTAAGATACATTTTTGGGAGAGTTGTTTTGAATATAATATGATATACAATTTTTTTTATTTGGATTCTATATGGAGCAATGAGTACTATGTATATGTATTCTCTTTGTTTATCACTAATCTCCTGTTTATGTATAATCATCTTTCCATGCTCTGCTTCTTAGATGATTCGTGTAATGTAGTTTCCAGTAGCATGCATTTTTATTCGTGAATTTGTTTATTTATAACGCTCATGTATTAAAATTGTTGCGCTTCCTTAATTCACGGTCCATAAATCCTTGTTGTTGTTCGCATCTCATTCATATCCACTTCCTCTTAGTTCTCAGGAGACAGATTCTTAAGACTTCTAAGCTTGTTTCTCACAGGTTCCTTCTCCTTCGTTCCTTCTCATCACCTCTGAATATTTTGAAAGCCTCTGCTTATTGTTTCATACTTGGCCCATTTGAAAGCCAGTGAGCCATACAACCTCTTGAGCCCTCTTGCAGTATAAGTTAATTCACATGAATCAGACTCCAAGGTCTTCTCCATTCCTGAACCACCAAAACCATTATTTCTCTTGATCCATATTCTGTCAGATTGTTATAGAGTAATTTGTCACTGTCCCTATACTCCCGGTTCCTTGATCCTGGAGGACCCATACAGTGCCCCTTGTGTACTTTCCAAGCATGGAATACATACCTCTAAACCACACTTTGTCTGCCAAATAATCTCCCTTCACAACCTTTCTGGAAGATCTTTATAAAGGCCTGGTTTTCAAGGTCGGTGCTTTCTCTCTGTGTCTGACCTGCGCCGATAGAAGAGATTTACACTAAGACCCGCACCAATCAGTGCTCGGTCTTAATTTCTGACCCACGTCAATCCTCTTTTGGAATTTTTTTTAATAGAAACAAAGCTTCCATGACTAGAAGCTTCATGAAGCGGAGAGCTAGAATTTTGTTTTGAGGATATGACCACAGAATTCCCCTTTGGGCTTCTTGTTCCCATAAAATAGGAACTAATCCAAAGGACAAGATTCTTTCCCATTATTTAAGGGCCCAAATCCTCCTCCTCCATTTCTATATAAGGAGACTTCCTTCACCTCCACTGGTTAGAGTTAGCTAGTTAGAAACAACAATCATAGAGAGAAGAAAAAATTATAGCTTCGAGAGAATAGAGCAGAGTGTGATTGTTTTTGTGTGTTAGGAACATAGTGAGATCTTAGACCTTTGTGTATGAGGGTGTCGCAAATGTGATTGGATACAGACCTGTTGAAGGAGAGCATCAACATCAAGGATTGGTTGTAAACTCACCTTGTATTTATCATAATAAAATGAAACTGATGTTTATCTTCCACTCTTGTTTACATTCATAATAAGATTTCTAGCATTTCTTGATCAGTTAGATAGGTTGTAATTGTTTTATGTTTGTCATGATTTTACGCTTGCCATGGTGTCTTGACTGTTTATACAGGTAATCGAACGTTGGTAGCAGCGTGTATCGAGCTTGAGAAGAGTGACGCATCAATAAGTTTCGATGGAAGATGAAAACATAGCATCAGAACAAGGTAGGTCATCTTCCTTGCTCTGAATTTCATTTACAATCTACGAAGGTAGATGTCAGTATGTTCCTGTAGTTGCTAGACCCACCCTAGGGCTAGAGGGATCACCTCCGTCCGCAGAGGGGATTTTCCTGCACAACAAGTTGGCGACTCCACAGGGGAGTTTCCATTGAGTTTGTCACTCTTTGAGGTCTTAGTCATTCGAATATTTTAGTCGAATAGACATTTCCCTGTTTGTTCCTATGTTTTTCATCAATTACAATCTTTTAGTTTTTTCTTGAAGTGGTAAGTCTGGTCCTGGTTAGGGGAAGTTCTTTATTTTTTTTCTTTTTTAGAAATTGGCGCTTTTATTTGTCTGACAGTCACGCCAAACAGGCAAATTGGCACTAGTTTTCAGTTATAAAGGCGCACCAATCAGGCTCTTGGCACTAGTTTCAACCCAAAAGTCACGCCAATTCCAGTGTGTGTGAAAAATTAAGGTTTTTTCCCTAAGTCTTTGAACAGTGTGTATTGCCCTTCTGGTCCTTTTCTCTGTATGACTTACATTTCTCCCCTTCACTCAAGTTGGTTTTTTTGGCTCATTGGCTTCGTTTTTTGTTATTTTTTTTCCTTTCTCTTGGGAGATGCATCCTAATAGCATAGGTTTTCTTAGGATTGTGCATCTATTGCCTGGTTTCATGCTCCGCGGGACATAGCCCTGCTAATTGAGTCAGTATCCTTCTTGGTGAGCCATCTCTAGTTGATTGAATTTTTCTTTTTGGTTGATTAAGTGATCAAGTCTCAAGTTTCTGTCCGAGTTCATTTGGTCCACTTGTTCACTTGTGAGCATAGATTACATTGCTCATTGTTAAGCTGAACAATTTTCTTTGTATGATTTCTTGATGTAAAAGGGAATGAATGACTTGTTTTGAGATCACGCTTTGGAACTCCTCTTTGTGCTTGAATTCATATGTTATGTATCATTTTGAGGAATTTCGTTACAAATTGTTCAAAATAGGATTGTATTATTAATGTTTTGTTTCATCCTTTTTGCATTAAGGAAATTTGCGTTCATTTAGTTTTTGTCTCAAAGTTTGCTTTTCGTTAAAATGCATCAGATCAAGTTGCATTGAAAAGTCATGTTTGGAATTTATCATTGAACTTAGATTACATTTTTAATGATTGAAAACTAAAATTCTCTTTGAGTGCATTCTTATTCATTCAAAAGAAAAAGGAAATTGTGCATAGATTACAATTGCATAGTTTTCAAAAAGAGAATTTTTCATAGATTACATTGCATAATTCACATCTTTGAATGTTTTAGATTGCTTTGGGATAGTGAGATTAATCTAGTTAGGAAAAAGTTTTGTTTGCAGTATTACTATTTGTTGCATCATTGTTTGAGACTCTTCCCTTAAATAGATAGCATTCATCAAACTAAAAGAGTTTTTTTCTCATATAGCTACATAAAGAAGTTTTCAGATAACAGTGGTAGGGCCTTGGAATTGAAACCTAATTCAAGATAAACCGTTAAAATTAATCCAATCAACCTAAGGAAGCATTGAAACTTAACACTTACACTTAGAGGTCTAGGCTAGTGATGTGTTCCGACGTCATAAAACCTAGCAGTTGTCATTCTCCCTCCGACATCAGACAACACTAGCACGAACTTGTGCTCCCCATACCGTCGAGTATATAAAGGGAGACCCTCATAGGTTGCAATCCTTTATCCATAGGAATCTGAGTCTACCGCCCTGTAACCGTGATACACCAAAAACAACATTCGGGGAGACTGCTTGCACATATGCTAAATCCTTGGTCATTTCTCTTTCATTTCATCACCAAGGTGTATATTACAATTTATGGGAGCTTGGTACACCCTCTTGCCTAGAGTTCTTGACTAGTCATTTTGATCTTTCCGTGACTCTTAAAAAATTGAAAATATCATCGAGCACTTGTCCTTTCGAGCTTGTTCAAACTGAAAGTGACTAGAGTCACCTTTTGTCCTTTTCTCAACTCTTAAAACATGAAAAGGAAAATTTTTGTTTCAATTTCTTAAAATTAAATGCCCACGAAATATTATTGGTTAAATTTATATTCCTTAGTGATTATTTAAGGTTGATTCCAATGGCGACATTTCTGGAGTTCACTAACCAAGGAATCCCCTCAGATGGGAATCTTGGTCCTTTTCCTTCGTTCGGGAATGTTGGTGCCCCGTAGATGGCAACGTTTTCCCTCCCGAGATAAACCATTGGTCTGTCGATTTGGTTATTTTCAACCCTTGTGGTTTCGAACATCCGAATAGTTCCTCAACAAAGTTATCCCATTAGGGGAATTTTGAGGTCTAAAATGGGCCTCCTAAGGAAATAATAAAATAATAGCTAAACCAATAAAATAATATTTATGAATTTGCATTTTACCTTTTTCACCACAATCCATGTAACCATGGTTAAATTCAATTGAAAATGTGTACCAAAATAAAATTAATAAAAAAATTGTATTGATGTGACTATAAATAAGAATGAGATTTTCAATAAAATGTCATTATCATTGAACAACTAATGCATTTGTCCTTTGTACTTAAATAAGTTAAAATAAACTATGATTAATTTGAAATTATAATATTAAATCAAATTAGATGAATATATAATTCAAAAATAAATATACGAAAATATACAAATATAATATTTATTGAAAAATGTGTAAAACATGAAAATTATGTAAGGATATGCATTGTTTCTTTCAAAAAATATGAAATGACAATAATAATATTTTATTCAAAAAGTGTGAAATGACATTTATTATTAGTAATTTACTTTATGACTTTAAAAGTACTTAAAGTACTACCATGGTTAACCATATTTTTTATCCACCATTGAGAATGTAACAAGTACCTTTAATTCAAGAAATGTCACCTCAACCATTGGGGATGATGTCATCCCCTAAAATGTGATTGGTTCTCATAAAGTGAATTTTGATTGTACATTTTCCTTAGGAGGCCCATTTTATACCTCAAAATTCCCCTAATGTCTTCCTGAACCATGTCAACCCCATGTTGATCCTAAGGTTGACCCCTCACCTTCTTCACCTGTTTCTTCACCTCGTTCTTCCTCTTCGCCTGGTGAAAGTCTAGATTCTAGTAACCAGGTGGCTAAGAAGAAGAAGAGGAAGTCGAAGAAGAAGAAGGAAAATAAGCTAGGTGGGATAAACAACTATTTCTACCCATGCATCTACTGTCGAGAAACCTCCCACTCCATCTCGCCGAGTCAAATTCCCTTGCAAGTTATGTGAGGGTAATCACCTTCTTCATGATTTCCTTGGTATTCCCAAGGTGTTAGAAGTGTGGTCCGTTGGTTCAATTCATCCTTCATCATCAAAATCTGGACATCATGTTGATGATGAGCCTTCAGCTAAAGATAATGAGACTCGTAAAAAATAGGGTAAGATCAAATTTCCCTGTAGGTTGTGTGAACGGAAGCATCCCATTCACCTCTATCCTTATATGGATGAATCTTTTAAAGTATTAGATACCCTTTCAGCTTCTGAGCCCTGTCTTCCCATCAGTTAATGGAATTTTTCTTTGAGACCTCCAATAGTTTCTCAACCCATTGATCGGGATTCGTCTCCGGTCGATTCTTCTCTCTCTGAAAGTTAGTTTCCTGAGTCCATTTCCGACCAATCATTGGTTGAGAAAAAGTTCGATCTGATTCTATCTACAGTTCATCAGGTCTTTTCCATCGAGAGTGGGTCTCATCCCAATCAGGTTCTTTTTGTTTCCTCTGATTCCTCGGGATCGGAGGGTGATCCTCCTTTTTCCATGATCCAAGAAGGTGATCCTCCGACTCCTGTCGCCACAGTTCCAGAAAGTGATCCTCCTACTCTCGTTCCTGGAGATTAGAAGGATGGTATTTCTACTTCCGTAATGCAAGGGGAAAATCCTCCTATTCTTATGGGACCCCCTCCATGTAGTTTGGTCGCTTCCTTTGATTGGAGTCGATTTACGAGATATCGTCTTCCTTCTTACATGCCCTTCGAGATCACTATATAGGCCTGAAATATGGTCGTACTGGAAAAAATCATAGATGAAGGCACCTCAGTTAGTATTTTGTCTTCAACTACATGGAAATATTTGGGTTCTCCGCAGCTTGTGCCTATTACTGATAACCTGTGGGCTTTCAACAGAGGAACAAGTCAACCATTAGGGATCCTTTCAAAGTTTCCTATTACTTTGAGATGGAAAACCAACTATATAGATGTAATAGTGGTCCAAGGCCCCTTGGATTTTAATTTACTCCTTGGGCACAACTATGCTTATGCCATGGGCACACTTGTCTCTTCCCTCTTTCGTGTGATCTGTTTTCCACATGAAGGTTGGATCATGACCATTGATCAACTTTCATTCTTTGGTCCTGATGTGACATCTGGTTTACTGTCATCCCTTCCTAGTCCTTACCTGTCGATGATATCTTCCCCTCCACAGGTTAATTATGTGGCCACATGTTCCATGTTCATGTCCACTGATACTTCAGTCAGTGAGGTAGTACACAATGTATTGGGGGCATTGGATCCTAATTTACAGTGTTGTTCTCCCATCATATGAGAAACTCTTGGAAGCCATGACTTCTTATTCTTCATGACAAGCTCTTCGGAGCATAGTTCGTTTTCTTGTGTCAAGCTCCTTTAAAAATGAAACAAGCTTCTTTCAAAGCAGAGTTAGTTTTCTTGTGTCAAGCTCCTTAAAAAATGAAACAAGCTCTTCTTAGGATAGTTCTTTTACTATGTCAACCTCGTTAGAAAAATGAATTAGTTCATGAGGATAGTTCTGTTACTGTGTCAACCTCGCTAAAAAATTAAATAGGTTCCCTTTGCAATTCGAGCTTTTGCTTAGATCTCATAAAATCCCAGTCGAGTCTTTCTCTTGATCTCGTAATTGAACCTTCACTCCATCCACCTGCCAGCAACTAGCAGTCTACTCCGGTGAATACACTGAAGCTTGGGGGGCATGTACCTTGTCTTGAGTCACCATGCTGGGGGCATGCAAATTTATCTCAAGCATAGTTTATTTTTGTTTCAAGTTTGTATAAAAATGAAACCAATTCCAAGCATATTTGATCTTTGTTTCAAGCTTGTGTAAAAATGAAACCAATTCCAAGCAGAGTTTCCAATGTTTTCAAGCTTGTATAAAAATGAAACCATTCTTATTTTACCTCTCGTGATTGCCATTTTATCAACTTGTTTTGCGAGATTAGCCTTGATTTTCTCATTCCATCGTTACCATCTGCTAGGCCAATCATATGCCCTCACTTGGTTGTTTTACCCATTCCTGAGGAAAATTTGCAATGAGTGGTCTCGTTAGCTAGTCTCTTGACCTTTACTTGTTCTGAGCAGTTTCACCATCACCGAAACCAGTTGCTACCCTTAATACCACTCGTTCCTCTAGGAGGAGTCAACTTTCAACTCTTTTCTAACTCTCAAAAATTGAAAATATTGTCGAGACTCTTGTCGTTTTGAAATGAAAGGCTGTGAAAAGTGATCTGCCCAATATACATTTACCCCTTTTTCGGGCTGGGACAAATTATTTACGAAAAAGGAATACCTTAGCCAATCGCGACTAAGAGGTTCTCTCGGATATTGTTTTCTACCTTTTTGGATCAGAGGGATGACCTACGAAAAGGGACCTTCTTGAGTTTACTTTTTGCCTCTTTTAAAACTCTCTAAACATGAAAAGATTTCGAGTTCTTCCTTTGTCAAACTCATTAAAACCTAATGACATCGGAAATCGTCACCATGACGTTACCAAGTTCCTCCTTCCTAGGGCTCGTAAAATGTACTAGGATTGATTTTTCGGAAGGACAAACTTATATGACAAGCATATGTTATCCTCTTCAATTTTGTGTAAAAATAAAGAGGTACTCGCCAGAAATGGGGGGGGAAATGAAATTTATTCGTCAGTTGTGTCGGCAGTATGCCACCCTTGAACATGACACTCATCTGAAGTTTGTGTCGGGCTGGGATATCTTCACTCTGTCACTTTGCCTCCATGGGTTTGGGAAATCTGTATGTCTCTCATTCGATTACCAATCTTTTCAACATGACCTATAATCCTATTTGAGTCAAATGTTGCCAAATTCTAGAGTCATGTCGCTGATATGTTCAAGAGAAAATCCTTTTGCAGTTTGTACATTTCCTAATCCTCTATTTTAGTCTTGATTAACACTCATATCACATTCTCTATTTCGTGTCGATGATGTGGGAAACATTATGGCCCTCCTTCTACCGGTCACTTCCTGTCAACTTTAGCTCATTATCCAGGAAGCTGATCTAGAGACTCATTTCTGGTACCTTAGAGCTTGCATGCCCTAATGGCAAGTTCTTCGCATTTGATGAAGGGTTCTCATCATTGACCTTCGATCGAGTGATTTCACAAGTGTTAGACTCCAGCTCTTTGTTCACATTTTGTGGATTGTACTAGTAGTACCTTGAGAACCATTATCATTATTGGTAGTCTCTCTCGCGCCTGTTAAAAAATTTCATCATTGGCTACTAATCAGGTGACATTCTTTCATATTTGACTTCAGTTCATTCATTGACATGCCTGAATTTGTACTTCTTTGGGTTGGGACGAAGCGCAAGACCCTGGATTTTATTCTCTAGAGTCCAAGATATGAGACGATATGATTTGTCCATGATTGGATACATGTTCCTTCTCAGATGGATGGTTGCGACCATACCATGGTTTCTTTTATATATGGCTACATCCATACCTTGATTCATTTATTTTCATCGGAGATTTTAGTTATGTATCTATACTTTATTTTCAGGTCTCCCGACAATAGCATCTAGTTCCTTGCACGTACTCGTAAATAATTTCACCCCTCACTCATGTTCGGACTTCATGCTTTAGGGGGGCATCTGTTACAGATTAATTTGTCACTATCTCTATACTCCCCATTCCTTGATCCTAGAGGACCCATACAGTGACCCTTTTGTACTTTCCAAGCATGGAATACATACCCCTGAACCACACTTTTTCTGCCAAATCATCTCCCTTTACAACTTTTCTGGAAGATCTCTATAAAGACCTGGTTTTCAAGGTCGGCGCTTTCTCTCAATGTCTGACCCACGCCAATAGCAGAGATTTACACTGAGACCCAGGCCAATCAGCACTCTGTCTTAATGTTTGACCCACGTCGATCCTCTTTTGGAAATTTTTTTAATAGAAACTAAGCTTCCGTGACTAGAAGCTTCGCGAAGCGGAGAGCTGGAAGTTTGTTTTGAGGATATGGCCGCAATGCCCCTTTGGGCTTATTTTTCCCATAAAATAGGAACTACTCCAAAGGATAAGCTTCTTTCCATTATTTGAGGGCCCATATACTCCTCCTCCATTGCTATATAAGGAGACCTCCTTCACCTCCACTGGTTAGAGTTAGCTAGTTAGAAACAACAATCATAGAGAGAAGAAGCAATTATAGCTTTGGGAGAATAGAGCAGAGTGTGATTGTTTTGTGTGTTATGAAAATAGTGAGATCTTAGACCTTTGTGTATGAGGGTGTCTCAAACGTGCTTGGATACAGACCTGCCGAAGGAGAGCCTCAACATCAAGGCTTGGTTGTAAACTCCCCTTGTCTTTATCATAATAAAATTCAACTGATGTTTATCTTCCACTCTTGTTTACATTCATAATGAGATTTCTAGAATTCCTTGATCAGTTAGATAGGTTGTAATTTTTTTATATATTTCGTGATTTTACGGTTGTCATGGTGTCTTGACTGTCTGTACAGGTAATCGAACGTTGGTAGCAGCGTGTATCGAGCTTGAGAAGAGTTACGCATCAAGAATTTTCGATGAAAGATGACAACATAGCATCAGAACAAGGTAGGTCATCTTCCTTGCTCTGAATTTCATTTACAATCTAGGAAGGTAGATGCTAGTATGTTCTTGTAGTTGCTAGACCCACCCTAGGGCTAGAGGGACCACCTCTGTCCACATAGGGGATTTTCCTGCACAACACAAAGGCATCCTTATAATTGTCTACATTTAACCTCTAATTTTAAGATGTCCTAGGCATTGGTATTTTCCAACTCAACGTTGTCTCTAGGAGCTACAACATCTTTTTGGCGTCGTTTCCGAGGAATGTATTAGAAATTTTTTTTCCCTAGGATACAACATTATCTTCACCCTTCAATCAGGTGAGCACGAAGGGTTGAGAGTTCCATAGCCCTCACCTTGGCTACTCCACTATTATCAAAGTTCAAATCAAGTGTAATCCTGGCTTACAAAAGGCCTCATACTCGATCAAATACTTCTCAGCAGAGAACCCCTTCTGTATCTGATCCCGAAAAGATCATATTCAAGAGAATATGGAAGGAAAAGCAACCCAGTCAGGCTAACCTACCCTCATTTTCTTTAGAAGATTCGCCTTCCTCATCTCAAAAAGCTGACATCTATGGTCCTGGCTCCACAACCTGTGTACTTGAGTATCCTCCATAAACCTCTGTTTTAGCCAGTTTAGCCATAAAGACAAAGCCGAATCTGTGATACTTCTCTGCCTCCCTTGCACCCTACTCCAAAGGCTGAAGAAGTTATAGAAGTTGCAGCACTCCAAAGCTCTTCACAGATAAATATCCAAAACTTTACTCATCATATACCTGTTACACCTCAGCCAAATCATCCTCATAACCTACCACCACCGCCCCTAATGGTTGTACCTGGTTTCCTCCTCAAAAAGTAAGCTCCATTGGCTCTACCTCAAGTATTGAATGACATGCCACAAGATTATGTAAAGCTCCTGCCTCGGTTCACTGGGGAAGATGATACTTTTGCGCAGAAAAATTTTGAAAACTTTTGTGCCTTTGCTAAAAATGTGAATGTAGAGCACTTAGATGTGGTGTTAAGGCTTTTCGTCCAATCCTTGGATGGAGAAGCTCAGAAGTGGTTCAAGTATCTAGCCAATAACACAGTCACCACTTGGGAAGAGATGGAGAATTTCTACACACTAAAATGGGGAGAAAAGAGGGATCATGGATACGTTCTCATATAGTTCAACACTCTTAAAAAGATAAACAACGAGGACGTAAAATATTTCATAAGCTATTCAATAAGCTCTATAATAATCTACCTGCCAAGACAAAGCCTCCCCAAGCAGCTTCCAAGGTGGTCTTCGCAGGAACTTTCGAACCGAAGTTTGGGTTCACCCTAAGAGAAATAAAATCCACATCTCTAGAGCAGATCCAGACTGATGCATTAGAGGTACAAGAAAAATTTTCTTCCACTAGAAAATTCAAAGGGAAGATAGAACATGAAGCTAGGAGAAAAAATAGGGAGGAGGCTTCTACTTCAAATCAAAAGAGGGAATCACAAGAGTATAGAATGAAATAAATGAATAATTTGATCAAGAACCTCTCAAATAAGCTAGTGAAACTTGAATTTGAGGCCAAGAATTCCCCTCCTCGTTTCAACCAAATGATTCCAAACCATGGGTTTAATCCACAGTAATGGAAGCCTGCTCTACAACTGCTACAATGTGAAAGGAAGGAACAGCAAGATCATATCCAACCTCCTCTGTACCTGGAAGGAGAAGTGGAGGGATAGGTTGAGGAAGTCACAGAAAGCCAAGAAGATCAATTCCTCGCCTACTCAGATGATGAGGAAGTTGAACTCACCCTGCAAGGGGAGCAACATGAGAAGGAATTCCCTTCAGAAGACCAAGATATTGACAATTACTGTAGACAGTTCATAGATTTCATGCAAGCTCAACTCCAAAAGAAGTATGATCTTAGGTCCTCCAGGAAGAGAAACTGAGTGCCAGAAAAAAATGAAGAGTCAATATCAAGAGAAAAAACCCCTCCTAGTTCTGCCAGTAAGGGGGAAAATCCATTAGAAGAGTCTACCCCTTATAAAGCCGTTGCATCCACTTCCATGAAATAAGGCTTTGATCCTCCCAAAAATGAGAAGTCTACATCTATACCCTTGAAACTGCCTGACCCTCCTAAAGAGAAGTTCAAAGAAGTTATTTCATAAAAATCTCCCACGACCTTTAACCTCCAGAAATAATTAGAGAAGGTCAAGATCTCGGTTCCTCTGATTGAGCTCCTAAAATAGCCTTCATATAAGGCTCAAGTGTCCCAACTCATGTTGCCCCATGGTGTAAGCCCTCTGCCTGATAGCGTCAATCTCCAAGAAGAATGACCCATGGTAGTTTTTGGACCTCATGTAGAAGAGTAGGACTCGGCCACTCCCCCGTTCTACGTGACTCTGGTGATACATGACCTATTGTTGCACAATTGCATGATGTATTTCGGGGCTTCACACAACCTGTTGCCATTGTCTGTCATGGAGAAATTAGGGTTGAAAATTACAAGGCCTTATAAATACCTGTATTCTTTTGATTCCAAGAGGGTGAAATGCTTTGGTATGATAAAATATCTGGTAGTAAATTTAGCCCAGATTCTGGCCAAAAGTGTGGTAATGGACATTGTTGTAACTGATATCCCAGCTCGGTTTGGAATGTTTCTGTCCAAATTCTGGGGTTCCAAGATTGGAGGATCAATAAAACTTGACTTCACCTACACCACTATTCCAGTATTCGGTGGGGAGGAAAGAAGATTATACCGCGAATCCAGGTTTGTGAAGATGGTCACCAAAGCTGACTGTTCGAAAAACTCTCTGGTATATGGTAAGGAGGGTGAATTCTCTTGTCTTATGCTCGAGGAGGATGAAAATTTCCTGCAAGAAACAAAGCTTTGTCCTCTAATACAGAATAATCCTATGAGAAGAGAGGAAAACAAAATTTGTACCTTGCAGTTTGATGGAGCTTATTCACGAGAATAAAACGGGGTCGGGGTACTCTTGATATCACCTGAAGGTTTCTTAATTCCCCTCTCCTTTAAACTGGAATTTGAAGCCACAAACAACGTGGCTGAGTATGAAGCCTTGTTTTTGGAATTGCAGACAGCAAGGAACATGAACATACAGAACCTCAAGGTGTTTGGAGATTCAGAGCTTGTAGTGAGGCAAGTCAGGAGCCAAATTCCAAACTAAACACCCGTGGCTCAAAGCTTATAGAAATGAGGTATGGGATTTGGTTGAGAACTTATTTTCTGCTTTTAACATTCAATTCATGCCGAGGGATAAGAATATAATGGTAGGCTCAATAGGTGTGGTTGCTAGTAATTTCCACACCCCGCAGAAACCCTTGCTCAGATATGAGGTTGAAGTGCGATACTGCCCCTCCATTATGGACAACTTAAAGCATTAGCAAGTCTTCGAGGATGAAGAGTAGGTCAAGATTTTTATGGAAATGGTGGGCAAGTACTCAAATTTGGTGATCGACTCAGTCACCGAGGATGACAGTGAAAAGCCAAAAACCAGATGGGAAGAAAAACTGGTTGGGCACCATTTTTTGCAATTAAAGGGAAATGTTATTCCCAAGGGTCTCGTGCCATTGGAGATATTTTTTGAAAAAAAATATATCTTGGTGAATGCCAGCAAAATGACTCTCGATGAGCCTGTCAAGGATGTGAATATTGGGACAGGGGAAGACCCGAAGGTGGTGAAGTTTTCAAAGGGGGTCCCTGAAGAATACCAAGATCATTACCTCTGGCTCTTTCAATCATATAAAGATGTCTTCGCCTGGTCATACCAGGATCTAAATACTTTCAACGTTGACATAATACAACACAAAATACCACTCAAAGGAGATGCTAAGCCTCATAAGCAGAAGCTGAGGCAAATAAATCCTCTCCTCCTTCCAACTATCGAAAAAGAGATAAAGAAAATGTTGCGAGAAAAGATCATTTTCCCTCTACGGTATTCAGAATGGGTAGCCAACCTGGTTCCAGTGAGGAAGAAAAATGGTGAAATTAGGCTCTGCGTGTGTTGGGCCTTAGTTTTGTCTCATTTTTCACTCAAAATCTCTCATGCTACTATTTGATTAAATGATTATTGTTGCAAGTATTTGTTACTTCTTTTGTTTTAACGGGATTAAAATACCTTTAATGGAAGTTTAATATAGTTTTTTATGTTGCAGGTTAAATTTGATTTGATCATGTTTTGAACCTATAATTACTACCTTGCACTGTGCAACAGATTCCTGCACCAGTGCAAGTTTTACAGCGCGCCTCCACCAATTTGGGCCTTTGATACATTGACACATTTCTGGGAGAATATAAAAGAGGTTTATGATAAAAATGTCATTTGAACACTTCCACATAAGCCAAGACACACCCAAGTCATACAGATTTATATTTAGAGAATAATTAATGCTACAGCCCCGAATTTGTAGCAGTTTCCAGACTGCCTATTTAAACCTCGATTTCCGCATCGATCATAGTGAATCTCATAATTCGGAAACATGGGTTTTTCTCTCAGCATAATAAATTGAGTAAGCCTTTAACCGTTTTCCAAAATTCGTAATGGTTAAAGAGATACGAAGGGGGCTTTGGAGGAAGTTTGTTAAAAATACCAACTTTTCCAGAATTCTAGAAAATGCCCAGATTTGGGAAATTCGTGGTAAATCTCCATTATTTCAGTAGGGAAATGGTTTTACTGATATTATATTAATGATAATTAGTTTGGATTCAATCCCCATGATGTTTGCAAAGGATTGGCTTGTTTTATGCCAAGTTTGGAATGTAAAAAATTATATAAGAAGAGTTATGGCTCCAAGCCTAACTACTCAATTTTTAGTCAATCAATTAAGCAGAGGGTAGAAGCACGCACAGGAAAGCATAGCGCAAAAGGGAGGAGAGGTTGTTCCAATGTAGCAGCATGTGGATTTCAGTGTGGAATTCTTCTCCTACTTGCTGGGATTAGCCGATGTCTGCATTATGTAAAACACTGTTTTTTTAATTAATTGAAGCAATTTGTATTCATGCTTTGTCTATTCATTTATTGCATCTAATGATTTTTAATTCTGTGTGAACCAGGCACTCAAAGACTGTGCGAGTTGGCTGGGTTGGCTGCCAGACCAGCTCGACACCGCTCTCATATTTTAAATAGCATTTCAATTCTTGTTTGTTTACTGTATGAATTTAGTTTTAAGGTTAATTTCAGTTGCTCCAATTTGTTTCTATTTTATTTGTTGCATTATTAATTATACTTACACCTGAAATATTTTAAACAATGATTGCGCCCTCCAGATTGTCCGAATCCATAAGATCGGCTCTGCCATTATGAGCTCTAACTCTAATTCTGTAAATTAATCCAGATCTATTAATTTATATTTAAAGTTGTGACTTTTACCTTTGCTAAGCCAATATTTATAAATACGGAAACTGGATGTTTGAATTGATAAATTCTTCATTAATATTATGGTTTCCTTTAACTTCTAGATTGTTCTTACACATAATTAGTGCAAGCATATTTTCTACTTGCACCAGTGCAAGCACGTTATAATATACAGTAGTGCAGGTAGAATTAGTGCAAGAAGAATTAGTGCAGGCAGAATTAGTGCAAGCAGAATAGTTTGAATTGCTTTTGAATTTATTCTAGCATTTACAGTCTTTTTGTTATTATGTCGGCACTGCTTGATTTCCAGTTCTGATTTCCCT
Organism: Pinus albicaulis; assembly: GCA_034641835.2. Classification (NCBI taxonomy): domain Eukaryota; kingdom Viridiplantae; phylum Streptophyta; class Pinopsida; order Pinales; family Pinaceae; genus Pinus; species Pinus albicaulis. The sequence continues at coordinate 1,731,111,662 of CM076580.1, read as the reverse complement.
TCTGTTTACTTGCAATTAGAATTTCCTTTTGCATTGATTGATTTTACTTTCCTGCATGCTTTTAATTGTTTGGATTGGTGTTTCTTGCACTATTGCATGATTACATTTATTTTTTAGATTAATCGCAACATAGACTAGAAGCTATTTTGCAGGTTACCAGAGACTCTCTCTGGCATTTCCAGTGCTGCGTCTCGAAGTTAACGAACTCTCCGGATTGAAAAATTAAATGTTGGTACATTTATAGACCTTATACTTCACCCAACATTTTGGCACCGTTGCTGGGGAGGCGCTTAGGGGATGGACCTTGGTGACCTGTTGCATTTGGCTTCTATTCCTTCACCTAGTTTCTCTTGCAATTTTATGTTCTTTGAATTTATTTCTTTCTTGCATTTTTTCTTTAAGGTTTCTCATTTTATTTAATGTTGCAATAACTCCCCACCCACCCTACACACATATATATATACACTATTCATGTGCTAACAAATGTACCAGTGGTCTCATTGAAGATAGAAAAATGGTATTTTGAGGCATTTTTCAATGAAGAGTTTGAGGCTAACATCAATCATTCAATGCACCTATATTACTGATCAGTTGGAAGAAACATTCAAAGAAGGAGTCTCGAAGTAGTACATGGATAACCTCTTTTAGTCTGGTAATAAATGGAAAACATTGTTACTTTTGAATTTCCTATCAAATATCTAGGAGTGGCTGAAATGCATAATATTTCCCCATCTGCACTACCAAAATTTCATGGTTTGGAAAATGAAGACCCAGATACATTCTTATTTGAGTTTGAAGTACTTTGTAGAGGATATGGTTATTGTACTAATTCTCAAAGTTTGCAAGTGTTTCCTCTTACTCTTAAAGGAGCAGCTCTCCGATGGTTCATGAGCCTTGGTGGGAACTGCATTCAAACATGGGAAGACATGAAGAATGTATTCTTGGAGAAATATCAAAACTATTGCCAGGCGGGTGAAGATATTTTTGGAATAACACAAAGGGAAAATGAAAGCTTGGAGGATTATGTGGAGTGATTTAGATACAACCTCCAAAAATCAAAACATAAGAATTTGGTAAAAGATACTTTGAAAACACTCCTACTCAAAGGAATCAAAGACGAATTTTTAGAACCTTTAAATCTTATAGGAGCAGGTGATATCTCTCAAGTACCATATGATGATGTTTGTAAATTTTGCATTAGTTATTCAAGAGGAATCTCTAAGATCGGTAAGAATTCTCGAGAACTTTCTTCTGAATTTTTGGAATCTACCACAAAAATAGGAGCTACAAAATATTTTCTAAATTTACAATTGGATGATTTGCAGGAAGAATGGAATCAGTGTAAGGAGAATCATTCAACAAATTATTTTCCATCACTGCCTGGATTTCAACAGGTATTTAAGGAATCAAGTAAAGAAATAATTCAACCGTCAGGTATAACTCAAAACTCATCATCATTTAATAATTGGAATAATATTTATTGTCCCCAACAGGTTCCTAAACACATCTACAACCCTACAGTTCCATGGAAAACTTGTAATCCTCCTTTGATTCAATACCCCACCTTATGGCCGCAATGGCCCTCTCCTTGGCCCTCATCCTCGAGCCAAATATTTCCATGGCCTCAAGAATCGTTTGGTTCTTTTTCTCTAGGGAAATCTCCCATGCAAATTCAATCATATGAGCACCAACAAAAATCACAATTTATTTCCAATACACCATTATGTTATCCTCCTCCATGTTCCCAGCTGCATGTGCAACCTTATCTTAACCCTAATCCAAACCATCAAGTTGCATAACAGTTTGAACCTCCTATTCTTTCTGTTGATTCCCATATTGAACGAGATGTTACACCTTCCATATTGGGAAAGGGAATGAATTTGGAAACTTCCCCTATTATCACAGAACATTTACCCTGGGAAGATTTAATTCAAAGACCACATGAGGATCAATCTTTCATTGGAACTTGTTTTGAAAATTTTGTTGAAACTCAAAGCCCTAGAATCTATCTCAACCTTTCTTCTGAATCTGAAAATAAAATATTTGAGCATCAACTTGAGGGATTTATCTTTTGTCCTTCACCCTATTTTTTGTGCTTACAGGAGAATGACTATCAAACTGTGGAAGACTTGTATCAGTTGGAGAATCATAAATACGTGGATTCCATTGAATCCTGGTTTCAAGAAACCATCAACCCATCTTATTTATTCATCGTTCAAAAACTCTTGGTACCATGTCAATTAAAGAAACTGGTTTCTCATGCTTTGGTATGTATTGAAGTTTATTATTTAAAACTAAGTGTGAGTATAATCAGCATTTTGTTATGCACATGGCTTCATTGGAAGTACGCCTACACTTAAAGGTGATATAAAGAGAGGGTAGAGAGAATAGATGAATAATAAAAAAAAAATTTTTTTATTATTACGCATTCTCATGGTAAAACTTGTCAAAAGTACTTTACACTTAACGCTTCATATTTTTAAAGTGACTTTCATTATGGATCAATATGTATTGTTATAATTTACATGTAATACTTTTCTCTTATTCTAACAAACTATCATCTAGAAAATATTTTCAAATTCCTCTTCGAAGAGACCAATGAAAAACCTCCTATGGTGGACCATGCCTACAAAAATCTAATAAGTTTTCATAAAGAACCCCAGCATGATAAACTCAAGGAATATTTTTGTTCGTTATCTGAGATGTTTTTTTAATAAGTTCTTAGAATAGCATGACCAACCAGTAAAGAATAGTAATTAAAAAAAATTCACGCCATCCTGCACTCTTAAGGAGTAGATTTGCTTCCGCACCTATTAATTAATCCATCTGAGGTTAATCATAATCAGAGTTTAAAAAAAAAAACATAAACGAATCAGTTGAGGGATAGGAGGTCTCATTGCGAGCCGACCTACTATGATCATGGGTCCTAAGGAGAATGAAATTACTGCACTAGTCACCAAGCCAGGGTAATGGCTTTCAGTTGGAAAACTAGAAGACGAGAGGTCTCATCGTGAGCCGGCTCATTCATTCTTGTTAGTTCTCGTGAATGGCATTGTCGTTAGTTGGTTACCAAGCCAAGACAACGTCCTTCAATTAACTTATAAAAAGAGAATGCTCATAAATAACTCTGAATCTATATCTAATAGGTGGGAAAAAATAATTTCGTAAGGTTAAAAGGTATCCCTGTCGAGGCTATGGATGCCTGCTGGCAGCAGGGCCATGACTGTGGTATTAAAGTTGACTCTACACTATAATTTACTTGGTTGATTTTTCTTTCCGTGAACTCACTATCAATCTCTTTGAGAACGGCTTTAAAATCCTTCTGTTGTTATACCTTGGAGTTCTATCTTTTTGGAATGATTTTTATGGACGTGGGGACCCTTAGTGCTAGTAATTCACTGTGCCCAGACAAGAGAAGCTTTAACTATACATGGATAATGGTAAAATAATCATTATGGGAAGGTACTACTATGTCTACCTATAACACCATATCATTTAAATCATGTCACTCATGTTTATAATGAGGATGTTAAAGTGAAACTTTTGATCACGGATGCCTTCGAGATATTATTTTTGAAACTTTTAAAAGTTGTCTATTTTTCTCAAGTAATAACACCATCCTTTCAATTTAGTTTTTCCATGGTAGTTTTCATTTTAGGTTTTATTGAAATCAGTTTAAGTAAATAAAGAGTCTAGCAGACACTTTGTTTTTAAGAGCAAGCTTTATCAAGTGCAGGAAATGTAATCATGCAAAATTGCAAGAACATCATTATGAATGTTTATACATGTTTCTAATTTTGTTTTTTGCAAAGGAGTAACAGTACTGGATTTTCTTGCATGAGGACATGCAAGATGGTCAGCATGGGGGGATTTTGGGCCTCAATTTTGTCTCATTTTTCACTCAAAATTTCTCATGATATTGTTTGATTAAATGATTATTGTTGCAAGTATTTGTTACTTCTTTTGTTTTAATGGGATTAAAATACCATTAATGGAAGCTTAATAAAGGTTTGTATGTTGCAGGTTAAATTTTATTTGATCATGTTTTAAACCTATAATTACATTCCTGCACTGTGCAATAGATTCCTGCACCAATTCAGTTCTTACAATGTGTATGCACCAGTGCAGTTAGCGTGCCTGCACCAGTGCAAGTTTTACAACGTGCCTCCACCAATTTGGGGCTTTGATACAATGACACATTTCTGGGAGAATATGAAAGAGGATTATGATCAAAATGTCATTTTAACACTTCCACATAAGCCAAGACACACCCAGGTCATACAGATTTATATTTAGAGAATAATTAATGCTACAACCCTGAATTTGTAGCAGTTTCCGGACTGCCTATTTACACCTCGATTTCTGCATCGATCATAGTGAATATCATAATTCTGAAACATGGGTTTTTCTCTCAGCATAGGAAATTGAGTAAGCTTTAGGCCATTTTCCAAAATTCGTAATGGTTAAGGAGATAAGAAGGGGGCTTTGGTGTTGTGTAACCAGCTCCAAAAAGAGAAGAAAAGAGATATCAACGCCTAGGAAATAAGCCACTTCGAGGGGGAAACCTCCAATACATTACATAAATGAACAATTCTTGGATGATACAATTTAAAAAACCTCCTTTCTATATATAGGAGTCCATGGGGCCATAATGTAATCCTAGTGGGCCACAATGTAATCCTAGCCGACCTAACAATAATAATTTAACGGCACAATAATAACAAAATGGGGGTTACAAGGGTACAATAATAACAATAAGGGGGTTACACTAACAACAATAAGGGACTATACTAGTAATATAGGGACCTAACATGCCCCTCTCCTTCAAAAAAAAGTGTTGTCCTCAATGCTTGAGTAGCTCTGGGTGCTTTTGTATAAAATTCTCATCCTCCCATGTAGAATCTTCAGTGGGTAAGTTCTTCCACTTGATGAGATACTCTGAAATTGATCGATTCTGTAGTTGTTGAGTTCTTGTTTCCGTGACCGCTTCCAGTTCCAATATGATTTTTCCTTCCTCATCAAGTTCTGGCAATATTGTTTGAACTAGAAGATTTTCACCTATAATCTTCTTTAAGCATGAAACATGGAAAACTGGATGTACTCGTGAAGAAGCAGGAAGCTCCAATTTGTATGCCATAGTACCAATCTTTTGCAACACCTTGTAAGGACCATAGTACTTTGGCGATAATTTATTATCCTTCTTAGCTTGCTTGAGGGACATTTGTTTATATGGTTGTAGCCGTAAAAATACCCAATCTCCTACATCCAAACTTCTCTCGCTGCGATGTTGATCTGCCTGTTGTTTCATTCGATTTTGTGCCAAATTCAGGTTATCCTTTAAGAGTTGGAGAACTTCTTGCTGATGCTCGATGTGATCTTCCACTGCTTGAACCTTCGAATTTTCCCTTAGAGATGATGTGATCGATGGTGGATGATATCCATAAAGTGCCATAAATGGGGTCATTTTTGCTGCAGTATGGAAGGAAGTGTTATACCACCATTCAGCAAGAGGTAACCACTTGACCCATTGTGTTTGTTTATCGGATACAAAACAACGAAGATATCCTTCCAAACATTTATTTACTATCTCAGTTTGACCATCAGATTGAGGATGATAAGATGAGCTATGAGCTAATTTAGTACCCAAACAAGAAAATAACTCTGTCCAAAAATTTCCCGTAAAAATGGGATCTCTGTCACTCACAATAACCCTTGGGCTTCCATGTAGCTTTTGAATTATGTCCACAAATGTAGTAGCAATTGTACTTGCTTTAAATGGATGAGATAATGCACAAAAGTGTGCATACTTGGTAAGTCTATCAACTACCACCATGATGACATTCTTTCCTTCGGACTTAGGTAAACCCGTGATAAAATCCATTGAAATCTCCTCCCAACGTTGACTTGGAATGGATAAAGGTTGTAGAAGTCCTGGGGTCTTAATTGTTTCCACTTTATTCTGCTGGCAAACCAAACATTCCGCCACAAACTTTTGAATATCGGATTTAAGGCCATCCCAAAAAAATTCTTTCTTCACCCTGTGGTAAGTTTTTAAAAATCCTGAGTGTCCTCCTAAAGGAGAAGTGTGCAATTCCAGAAGAATCTTTTGTTTTAGTTGGGAATTCTTACAAAGATATAAGCGATCTTTGTACCATAAGGAATCATTTTTCCAACTAAATGTATCAGATGTACTAGGATCTTGCTGCAACTTTTGAATGAGTGTCCACACTTCTTCGTCCTTCTTCCATTCATCTCTTGCTTCAGTTATCCAATTTGGTTGGATAATAGAAATGGCACAAAGCAATGCTTCCACCTCTTCATTCTTTCTTGAGAATGCATCTGCAACAACATTAAGCTTTCCTTTTTTGTAGATTATTTCAAAGTCATAACCCAACATCTTTGTGACCCATTTTTGCTGCTCTTCTGACGATAGTCTTTGTTCCAAAAAGTGTTTAAGACTATCATGATTAGTTTTTACCTTGATGTGTCTTCCCATTAGGTAAGTTCACCATTTCTTTAGTGCATGCAGTATTGCTAACATTTCCTTCTCATAAATAGGTTTCTGTAAATACTTTCCTTTGATTGGATGACTTTCAAAAGCAATGGGTCTTCCTTCCTGCATTAAAACTGCACCAATTCCATTTCCTGAGGCATCACATTCCACAATAAAGCTTTTTGTGAAGTCTGGCGTAGCTAAGACCGGTGCTAGGCACATTGCCTCTTTAAGATGTTCAAAGGCCTTAGTTGCTTCAGGAGTCCATGAAAATGCATCTTTCTTCAATAATGTTGTTAGAGGTGCTGCTATTCTCCCATAATTCTTAACAAAATTGTGATAATACCTTGTTAAGCCGAGAAATCCTCGCAACTGCTTTATGGTCGTGGGGACTTTCCATTCCTTAATAGCTTTAATTTTGTTAGGGTCTACTTTAACACCCTCGTGAGATACAATATGATCCAGATATTCCACCTCTTGTACTCCAAAGAAACATTTGGATATTTTTGCATATAATTGTTTCTCCTGCAATAGTTTGAGCACCCTGTCAACATGTTCAACATGATCCTTCCAAGACCTGCTGTAGATTAGTATATCATCAAAAAACACTAGCACAAATTTTCTAAGGAAGGGTTTGAAAATGGAATTCATCAACACTTGAAATGTAGAAAGTGCATTGGTAAGGCCAAAAGGCATGACCAAAAATTCATAATGACCCTCATGACTTCGAAATGCTGTTTTTGGAATATCTTCAGTCTTCATTCTAATTTGATGATATCCTGAACGAAGATCCAACTTGGTAAAATAAATTGCTCCATGTAATTCATTCAATAATTCATCAATCACAGGAATGGGAAATTTATCTTTAATGGTGAGCTTATTGAGCTCCCTATAATCCAGACACATTCGCCATGATCCATCCTTCTTGTGTATCAATACTACAGGAGCAGAGAAAGAACTTTGACTAGGTTGAATTATACCCGCCTCTAACATTTCTGCAATCATACATTCAATTTCGCTCTTTTGGACATAAGGATATCTATAAGGCCTGATGTTTGGAGGAACACTTCTGGGAATCAAATGAATAGCATGATCATGATCACGAATAGGTGGGAGTCCTTTGGGAGTTTCAAACACCTTGGAATGATTGTCCAAGACTTGTTGGAGATGTGCAGAAATAGATGATTTTGATGTTGGAACTTCTAGTGAGCATAATTGTGCAATTACGCCTCGTTGTTCTTTCTTTAGAAGCTTTGTCATGCCATTAGAGCTTATTATCCTTCCCGGCTTCCCTTCAATACCCCGTAATTCGACTTCCTTTCCTTCTAAATTTTTTTTCAAGAAAAGTTCTTGAAAATTAAAAGCTACCGTCCCCAAAGATTGTAACCATTGTACTCCTAGTACAACATCAGCACCTCCCATAGGAATGGAAAGCATTGGACTAGTCAACACATATTCCCCCATGGTTAGCTTGATATTATGGCATTTTCCGGAGCAATTTATAGTTCCTCCATTTGCAACCATCACTTGACATTCTGGTGCTGGGTATAGGAAACAATTTAATTCCTTGGCTACCTTACAATGAATAAAATTATGGGTGCTACCTGAATCAATCAACACTATTACCTTTTTCTTCATGATTTGTCTTGCTATCTTGAGATTTTGAGGAGTGGTAATTCATGCCAGTGCATTACACGATATGGTCGGATTCATTTCTTCCTCTTCTAGGGCTAGTTCCTGGTGTATATCCTCTTCTTGTTCATTTTCTTCTTCCTCTTCACAATATATGTAAAATAATTTCTTCTCAGCACACTTATGACCTTTAGTGTATTTTCTATAACAACTGTAGCAAAGCCCTTTTGCTCTTTTTTCTTCCAATTGTTGTGGTGTCAACCTTGTAGGTTGTGGAAATCTAGGCGTAGCAACACTTCCTTCTTTATAGAATTGAGTGGTAGGCTTCCTTGTCGCCATAATTTAACATTCAACTTTTCTTGCCAACCTGAATGCCTTCTCCAATGAATCAGGTTCCAAAACGCGAACTTCATGTTGGATGTTATCCTTTAAAGTGCCTAGGAAGAGATCAATCCTGTGTTCCTCTGTAAGATCAGTTACCCTTATATTCAATTTTTTGGAAGTCCTCAATGTGCTGCCCCACTAAACCCTTTTGTTTGAGATTTATCAATTGGCTAAAGAAGGTGTTGCTCTTTGTATCCTCATAATGTGCTATCATTTCCTCCGTAAAAATTGACCAAGTGACAATTTTTTTACGGAAGCAAAGCCATCGATACCATACAAATGTATTTTGCTCTAAATGTAAAGTTGCAATGCGTACCTTTTGTGTGTTTTGCACATTATGGAGATCAAAATATTGCTCCATCTGTAGTATCCATGTTACAGGATCCTTTCCATCAAACTTCCATTTCATTTTTTGTTGTTCTTTGCGAGAGCGAAATTTGTTGCACTTGCTCTTGTAATTTTGATATGTCATGTTGCCATTCTTCGTCTTCATGAGTCATAGTAGAGCCTTCTAAAGGCTTAATGGGCATTGAATTCTTTTTAGGGGCCATTTTAGAATCCAATACTGATATCTATTCTACAATATGCCCTTGGAATCAATTCAACTTGATTATTCAAACAAGACTTATGCAATTTGGAAAAAAAATACACACCTTTTACTTGCTTTTGAGGAGCTCGATATTGAAATTGAATTATCTCTGTAGTTGGGGATCTTCAATATCTGAAATTAAGCCCTGTAGTATCCCTCTAAATTCTCTTTTGAATGCCACAGGTATGACCTGATTTGGATTCTCCAATACAAATTTGTGTCCAATCTCCCACAATGACCTAATTCTGGACTGGTTCAGTAGAGAAAACTTGTAGGACTTGCCACGTGTCACTGTTTCGTCCTTTGTCTCTGAAATTGATAGCCAAGAAACTAAAGTCTGTGTAATTGCGACCACTTTTTACGGCACTCCAATCCAATGCCCAGAGAGAGAGTTATTGAACTTTTCCCACGATCACCTCTTTGAGATGAAATTCAGGAGCCTGAAAAAGCACTACCTTCCACAGATCATATCTCCAAAAAAATGTTGAACCAAGATCTGAAATTTTTTGACGAATTTCCTCAGGATTTCAGCTTCGAACCATATGAATTTCAGATTCTGACCCTTCGTAGAAAAAAATTTATAGCGAAAATTCCATGATGACATGTATAGGAGCTTGAAAAAAGACCTAACTTCCACAGATGATATATCCAAAAATATTGTGAACCAAGCTCTGAAATTTTTAGAAAATCTTCCTCAGGATTTCTTCTTCGCACCCTAAAATTTTCAGCTTCTGAAACTTCGTAGAAAAAAATTTATAGCGAAAATTCCACGATGACCTGTTTGGAGCAGCGAAACCCTAGAATCCAAACCTCTGATACCAAATGTTGTGTAACCAACTCCAAAAAGAGAAGAAAAGAGATATCAACGCCTTAGAAATAAGCCACTTCGAGGGGGAAACCTCCAATGCATTACATAAATGAACAATTCTTGGATGATACAATTTACAAAACCTCCTTTCTATATATAGGAGTCCATGGGGCCATAATGTAATCCTAGTGGGCCACAATGTAATCCTAGCCGGCCTAACAATAATAATTTAAGGGCACAATAATAACAAAATGGGGGTTACAAGGGTACAATAATAACAATAAGGGGGTTACACTAACAACAATAAGGGACTATACTAGTAATATAGGGACCTAACATTTGGAGGAAGTTTGTTAAAAAAACCAACTTTTCCAGAATTCTAGAAAATGCCCAGATTTGGGAAATTCGTGGTAAATCTCCATTATTTCAGTAGGGAAACGGTTGTACTGATATTATATTAATGATAATTAGTTTGGATTCAATCCCCATGATGTTTGCAAAGGATTGGCTTGTTTTATGCCAAGTTTGGAATGTAAAAAATTATAAAATAAGAGTTATGGCTCCAAGCCTAACTACTCAATTTTTAGTCAATCAATTAAGCAGAGGGCAGAAGCACGCACAGGAAATCATAGCGCAGAAGGGAGGAGAGGTTGTTCCAATGTCGCAGCACGTGGATTTCAGTGTGGAATGCTTCTCCTACTTGCTGGGATTAGCCGATGTCTGCATTATGTAAAAGACTGTTTTTTTAATTAATTGAAGCAATTTTTATTCATGCTTTGTCTATTCATTTATTGCATCTAATGATTTCGATTTCTGTGTGAACCAGGCACTCAAAGAGGGTGCGAGTTGGCTGGTTTGGCCACCAGACTAGCTCGACACCACTCTCATCTTTTAAATAGCATTTCAATTCTTGTTTGTTTGCTGTGTGAATTTAGTTTTAAGGTTAATTTGAGTTGCTGCAATTTGTTTCTATTTCATTTGCTGCATTATTAATTATACTTGCACCTAAAATATTTTAAACAATGATTGCGCCCTCCAGATTGTCTGAATCCATAAGATCGGCTCTGCCATTATGAGCTCTAACTCTAATTCTGTAAATTAATCCAGATCTATTAATTTATATTTAAAGCTGCGATTTTTACATTTGTTGAGCCGATATTTATAAATACGGAAACAAGATGTTTGAATTGATAAATTCTTCATTAATATTATGGTTTCCTTTAACTTCTGGATTGTTCTTACACATAATTGGTGCAAGCAGGTTTTTTGCTTGCACCAGTGCAAGCACGTTATAATATACAGTAGTGCAGGCAGAATTAGTGCAAGAAAAATAGTTTGAATTACTTTTGAATTTATTCCAGCATTTACAGTCTTTTCGTTATTGTGTCGACACTGCTTGATTTCCAGTTCTGATTTCCCTTCTATTTAATTGCAATTAGAATTTCCTTTTGTGTTGATTGTTTTTACTTTCCTACATGCTTTTAATTGTTTGGATTGGTGTTTCTCGCACTAGTGCAGGATTACATTTATTTTCGAGATTAATTGCAAGATAGACTAGAATTTGTTTTGCATGTTACCAGGGACTCTCTCTGGCATTTCCAGTGCTGCGTCTCGAAGTTCACAAACTCTCCGGATTGACAAATTAAATGTTGGTACATTTATAGACCCTATACTGCAACCAACAACGTGGAATTATGAAATCTGAATAGAGCCTCACTCAAAGATAATTACCCCCTTCCGAAGATGGACTAGATATTGCAAAAGGTAGTGGGATCATCCTGCATGTCCATGATGGATGGTTTCTTGGGATATAACCATGTGGTAGTGCTCCTTGAAGATCAGAAGAAGACGGTGTTCACCATTCCTTGGGGAACCTTCATGTACGCCCGGACGCCACGTTCCAGCGTGCAATGGACATTGCCTTCATAGGAGAGCAGGATAAGTTTGTGGTGATTTATCTAGAAAACATCACCGTCTTCTCAAAGAATGACGTTGAACACATAAATCATCTTCGACGAACTTTCGACAAATTCCACAGGTACGGTCTGTCTCTTAACCCCCAAAAATCCATGTTTGCCCTAGAAGAAGTAAAATTTCTAGGGCATATAGTAACTCACGAAGGAGTGAAGGTTGACCCGAAATGGGTGGAGCTGATAAACGACATTTCTCTACCAAGAAACAAAAAAGAGGTACAAGTATTCCCGGGAAGAATAAATTTCCTAAGGATATTCATTCCGAATTATGTCGAGATCGTCTGAAGCATCACTGAAATGATAAAAAAGAACAGTGAAGTGTAATAGACTCCTCAATCGAGGGATTATTTCAACAGAATAAAGCATGCTTTTGCAGAAACTCCAATGCTGGTGGGTCCAAATTATGGGAATCCCTTCATGATTTTTTCTTTCGCCTCCCCTCATACAATAGTTGCAGTGCTGCTACAGAAGAATGACGAGCGGCATGAATAACCTATTGCGTTCTTCAGCCAGGCCTTGAGAGACGCCGAATTGAAATATAATATCCTAGAAAAGCAAGCGTACACTCTAGTCAAATCTCTAAAGGAATTTTGGGTGTATGTGTTACAATCTTCCATAACCGCATGCGTTCCCACTATGGAAGTGAAGGATATTCTAGTGCAGGGTGACAATGAAGGAAAAAGGGGAAAATGGATAGCTAAGATTCAGGAGTATGAGATGGAGATAATGCCTACCAAACTCATCAAAGGCCAAGGGCTAGAAAAAATTATGTTTGAATCTAACTGTCAGGCTCTGGAAATAAATATGTTTATGAGAGGAGGAGAAGCACAAGAGAATACAGGTATACATCAAGGCATAGAAAATTTCACCCAGAAGACACATGTAAAGTACCTTTTATCCTTATGTTATAAATATATAGTGGAATACCTGTTAACCCTCAGGTGCCCCCCTAGCTATGACAAGGCCAAGTATCACACTTTAAAATTAATATCTCAAAAGTATATTGTGGAAATTGGGTGGCTATATTGGAGAGACCAAGCTGGGATTTTACTACTATGTTTAACAGAGTAGGAGGTTGACAAAGTGATGATAGAGTTCCATGAAGGAATATGTGGTGGGCATTACAACTAGTGATCCACTGCTCACAAGATCCTGAGAGCAGGCTTCTTTTGCCCCAAATTTTTTGACGATGTACATGCTCGCATCCAGGCCTGCGAAAAGTTTCATACATCCATGTTGATCTCAGTCCATGTTGAAGAACCCTTCAAACAATGGGGAATCGACTTCATTGGAGAGATTCACCTGGATTCTAGTAACCAACATCGATTGATCCTTACCGCCACATATTACTTCACTAAGTGGGTTCAGGCCGTGCCTGCGAGAAATGCCATAGATGGGGTAGTGATCAAGTTCCTAGAGGAGAACATAATAGCTAGGTTTGGATGCTCTGCTAAAATCATCACCGATAATGCTCAAGTTTTCAAATCAGCTAAGTTCGTGAAATTCTGTCAACACTATAATATCATTCTGGGTCACTTCACTACATACTACCCATAGGGGAATGGGTTGGAAAATTCATCTAACACGACCTTGGTGAGGATCTTGAAAAATAACATCAACAAAAATCGAAATAACTGGGATTCCCAACTCAATTTTGCACTCTCGACGAATCGCATCACCACTAAAAGATCCATTGGGAATTCCCCTTATGAGTTGGTGTATGTCTGAGCAACAGTCTTCCCTATTCAGCTCACATTACCCATGGCCTAATTCTTACAAGAGAGAGAGGAAGAGCCAAATGACCTTATCACAAGAATGAATCAATTGGTTGAGCTTAGTGAAACACGGGAACAGGTAAGCCTCATACTAGTAGAGTACCAGGACAAGATGAAAGGCTTATTTGATCAAAGAGATAAAGACAAGGAAATCCAAGTAGGGGATTTTGTGTTGCGATGAGATGTTAGGAGGTCAGAAAAATGGTAACATGGGAAGTTCGACCCCCTCTATTTTGGTCCATTCATGGTGGCAGAGGTCAAATGCAACAATACTTTTGCGCTGGAGAATTTAGAAGGAGATACACTTGAGATGCTTTTCAATGGACAGTTTCGCAGGCCTTACTTCTAGTACTGATAGTAGGCTATGATGGCCCATTATACATATCCTCATAATGTATATATGTCATTTTGTTATTTCTACAGGAATTCCTATTTTTTTTTTGTTAAAGTTGTTTGAAAATGGTGCTAACAATGATCCCAGACACATGAAGAATAACACAAGAAAATAGTCTGCGAGTTCTCGACACACTCGAACGAGTGCGTCGTCCCGAATGGAGCTAATGTTGGCTTGTGGTTATTTTTAACAAATAATTTTGTTTCAAAGGCTAAGCTAATGAAAAGCGGGAATGTCTAAAGTGAAGGCCAAACACTTCAAGCACAAGTAGGAAGGACGCCCCGCAGTCAAAAGGTGAAAGAGCTCTTACCATCTTCCTTTTCGCATTGCCAACCTCTCCATCCATCACAAATCACACATCACCTTTCTTACCATTTACCCTTTGCTTGCTCATAACTAAAACTTGCGATCTGCGATCCGTGGGCAGCCCCACTTCCGCCACGTCACTTATTTCCCACTCACCGCACATCACTCCCTGCAAGATTCAACTCTTACCTACTACTTCTCATATGTAAAACCTTCTGATTACAATTTGTGATGTATGTTGGGCCCCACCTCCATCCTTCCACATCACCTTCCGCTCACCGCACTTTGTGCATCACAAACCATAAAATTTACCCTCTGCTTCTTATCACAAAAAACTTCTGACTGCGATCTGTAGGCGAGCCCTACTTCCTCCACGTCACCCATTCCATCGCCCATCGCACATCATTCCCTGCATTATATAACTCTCACCTTTCGCTGCTAACATATGAAAATTTAGATTTGCAATCTGCGGGCAGCCCCACTTCCACTACACCACGTCATCCATCACCCATCGCACATCACTCCTTGCAAGGTATAACCTTTACCCTTCGTCTCTTATAATAAAAACTCTCGGTCTGTGATCTGCGATATTAGTTCAGGCCCCAACTTCATGCCACGTCATAAATATCCCCTTTGTGGCCTTTGTCTGACTCTTTCTAGTGTTAATCATCTCGCTAATCTCCCCATCACTTCCACCATCTCCCCTTCATCTCCGCTCCCTATCAATACATCCGATGGACCATGATCTACTTCGGGCCTCCTCTCACCTTTCGAAGATTACCACCAGGGAGGGGGGGTCCGATATGGTCGGTTTTGGATACCGCCTCCGGTGCTACGTGGCAGCCTGTAGTGATTTCTCACCCCCCCCCATCCAGTACCACAAACCATCCATACCCCCCTCTGTAATCTGGTCTTCGATTTTTGCAAATTAAAGCACAAGCATGGGTTTTTGGTAGAACAACACAGCTATGGTTTATTCAGTTGATCTAGGAAATCTCCGCTAAAGAGCGAGGCATGCGCAGCACAACTTGTCATTTCATTACGGTTAATGTGAATCATGAGAACGAGGGAGTGGAGGCCTTTCGATAGCATATGAAATCAAGTGGGGGAAACCAAACTGCCCACCTGTTCACGGACACCCCTCGTCGTCCCCATCAAAGATTCCAGGATTTGGCCTATGTGGCCCATAAGTTTGTTTCTTTTTACTTTCTGATTATGATGTTTTGCTGGTGAAATCTCAATTTCACCTAATTTTATTTTGATTTTCTGTTACAGGAGTGATTGCTTGATGCATGCTCTGCTAGTTTGTTAGGATATTTTGATTTCCACATGTCAAGGCCGATCATGAATTTTTATTCGATCATAGACCCTCAAAAGGAACTCTATATAGAGAGATTTCAGAGATGAAAAAGGGGTTATGAATTTTGGAGAAGTTTTGTTGTAGTTTTGTAGGACTGTGCTCTTTGTGCTCTGAGATACATTTTTGGGAGAGTTTTTTTGAATATAATATGACATACAACACTGTTTATTTGGATTCCAGATGGAGCAATGAGTAGTATCTAACTATATTCGCTTTTTTTATCAGTAATATCCTATTTATATATAATAATCTTTCCATGCTCTTGTTCTTGGATGATTCGTGTAATGTAGCTACCAGTAGCATACATTTTTATTCGTGAATTCGTTTATGTATAATGCTCATGTATTAAACTTTTTGTGCTTCCTTAATTCGCGCTCCATGAATCTCTGTTGTTGTTTGCATCTCATTCATATCCGCTTCCTCTGAGTTCTTGGGAGAAAAATTCTTAACACTTCTGAGCCTGTCTCTCGCGAGTTCCTTCTCCTTTTTTCCTTCTCATCACCTCTGCATATTTTGAAATCCTATGCTTATTGTTTCATACTTGGCCCATTTGAAAGCCACCGAGCCATACAACCTCTTGAGCCCTCTTGTAGTATAAGGTAATTCACATGAATCAGACTCCAAGGTCTTCTCCATTCCTGAACCACCAAAACCATTATTTCTCTGGATCCATATTCTGTCAGAGGCATCCTTATAATTGTCCATATTTAACCTCTAATTTTAAGATGTCCTAGGCACTAGTCTTTTGCAACTCAAGGTTGTATCTAGGAGCTACAACACCCCTCATACAAAGACTTCTCCATACCACTAAGAGAGCTTGAAACTTCGATGGGAGATGAGACCTCACCTTTGGAATTCATAGGGGGAAATAACTAATGAGCAGCAGCACAATGCGTAGATGGAGAAGGCACCAAAGGTACACCTGGTGTGTCAAACAGGCTATGTTGTCATTGAGGAGAGACCTATATGGAATCAAACAACAGATTCTGAGGAAACGAAATGTAGCTAACTAGCTCGTAAGGAGGAGACCGAGTAGCAAGGGGTTGACCACTTGGAAGGATGGAAAGCTCAACACTTTGAGCTCCAACCGATGGTGAAGCTTCAGAAGAGAATTGTGATGATGTCCCCTTGGAAGAGGATGATGAAGGGGAAACCAAACTTGATGGTTCACCCACGATGAATTTAACTCAACAGCAAAAAAGGAAAAGAGGTGATTAATTCAAGGCTTTTAAAATATGTATTTATAAGGAGTTACTCATGATGTGGCTAAGGAATAAATTTACGTGTGCACCATGTTATCATAGGTAATTGATTTTAGAACTTAAAAAACTAAATAAATAAAAAAAGGGATATTATAGGCAAGAAGGTTTACCAAGTATCCATGAACTGCAAAATACCTCCTGGAAAGCCAAGAAGTATGGGTAGGCAATCTACCTTAATGTTGTGTTCGGTGTATCACGTTTACAAGGTGGCAGACTTGGTTACTTGTGGCTAAATAATAGCAACCTAGTGGGGTTCCCTGTTATATAATCGACAGTATGGGGAGCACAATTCCATGTTGGCGTTGTCTAATGTGTAACCGTTTAGTGAGAGCATACCCATATACTTATCATATATGCCACAAGTTCTATATACTTATGTACATGGGACGGGGTTTCACTCCCGGAATGCAACACAGGCTGTTAGCGACATCTGCCAGGTTTATAGATGTCGGAACACATCTTTAGCCTAGACCTCTAAATTTTTTGCATTAATTTCCAAATTCTCCTTAGATTCATTAAATACATTTTAAAGTTTATCTTGAAATTAGGTTTCGGTTTTAAGGCCTTACCGATGTCACGTGAATTCCTAAAATGCAACTATATGAGAAAAATACAACTGTTCATTTCGATGAAAAGCTACACTAATTGAGACAAGAGGTTCACACAATCAATGCATCAGTCAAGTAAATGTACTAGATGAAAAATTTTCACTACTTCTTAAAGTGCATAATCCAAAGAAAAATAAAAATCTCTTTCACTTTCCTAGTTTTCACTAAATGCACTAGACACAATAGAAATGAAGTTTTTCCCTTGAGATGCAAAATGAATGCAAATATTTTTTTGTTTTTTTCAATGTAAACACAATGCAAAAAGATGCAATAATCACTTTGAATGTAATCACTTGATTTTAGTATTGATCTAATGAAATTTCTCAAAATGCTACAAGATGTAATAATCAACATACCAAAGAGAAACCCCAAATCGTTCCCTCAAAACACAACATTCCTCACTTTTCACACAGATCAACACACAAAGGAAGATGTTTCAGTTAAATACAAGCCATGTAATCTATAATTTTTGATGGAAGATAGAATCGAATGCATATGGGATGGGAACTTGAAAGCCCTAATCATAGAAATCAACCGAATAACAAAAAAAAACCAAACCAAAAGGTTCAAAATAGATGACAAAACTGACCCAACAAGAGGTCTGGAACCCAACGAAGCATGAAACCATTCAAATGAATCAAAGCACATAGAAACCCTATGATGATGAGGATGCATAGTTCGAAATAAAAAATACCAAACATGAACTGATTGAGACAATCAAGTCCCTGAACATAAGAGAACAAGAGAAAATCGAGCAGAGAAGGAAATCTAGAAGGGTAAGACACACTGGAAATCAATGAAGGGAAACCCTAAAAACATTTACACAGAAATCGACGCACCTGTGAAGCTACATCTCGCACTGGAAGGGGATAAGTGCTTCTGTGTTAAAACATCTCGCACTGATTAGCGTGTCTGTTATGGAATTAACAGCGTCGATCAAGGAAAATGACCAAAATCAAAAGGTTTATTCAAATAAATCCAGGCTTATCACATCAGAACATATATTGATGACTATAAGTAGTCACAAAATCCAAAAACAAAGGAGAGATATATATTCGAAAAAATATGGACAAAAAATAAAAAAAAATCAAAGAGTGGAAAGAGACTAGAGGCAATGACTCCCTAGTGGAGTCGCCAATTTTTTGTCTAGGTAAATCCTCTTTGCAGACAAACATGATCCCTCTAGCCCTAGGGTGGGTCTAGAAACAAGGGGAACAAGCAAATACCTACTTTCCTAGATTATAAGTGAAACATAGATCGAAGGAGATGGCCTACCTCGATCTGATGTTGTGATGTTGTTCTTCGTCGAAGCTCTTTGGTCCTTCGTTCTTCCAAACTTGATCTCCACTGCTACCAGCGTTCAAATACCTATGCAAGTGACTAATAAAAAACAATAAACATACAAGTATAACATGCATATACAAGAATAATCTATCTAATTGATCAAGGAATGCTAGAATTCTTATCATGAACATGGAAACAAATGGAAAATAAATATAAGTTGTATTGTATTATTGATAAAAAAAGGAGTTACAACCTGCACCTTGATGTCAAAGCTCTCCTTCGATGGGTCTGAATCTGGGCACCTCTCTAAATCACTCTTTTTCAAATTAGTATGAGAAGGCTAAGGGTCTCAACTCTCTCCTTCAAAGCCTATGACAATCTTCAAGACTTTCTCTATTATTCTCTTCTATTTTTTTCTAACTAGCATAGGCATTAGAAGGTGATCAATTCATAGTTATGGAGGAGGGGACATGGATCCACTTAAGGTGGGAAAAAAGGTGTATCTCTTTGGGAGGTTCCTTTTTTGTAGGAACAAGAGGCCCAAAGGAGGAAGCTCGGCCATATCCTGATAAAAAAACATCTAGCTCTCCTCCCTCGAAGCTTCTAGGCCATGAAGCTTCGTTTCCAATTTTTAAAAAAAATCCAGAAGTAGATCGGCACAGTTATGAGGTCCATACTAGCACCGATCAGCGCTAGTCATAGGCTATGGATGAGCCATCGACGCTAGTGAGACATAGAAGGATCGCGTCACTCCAAAAAAGTGGGTTTTTGGGGAGATACTCTAGGAATGATCAAAAGAGAGATTGTTCTTTAGAATTTAAGGGATGCAAAGTCATATTTTCATGATGGAAAAAGTACACAAGAATCACTGCAAGGGTCCTCTAGGATTCGGGAACAAGGAGTACAGGGACAGTGAAAAAATGTTGTGTAACATAGGCATATCCAGAACTTGCCTCAAAGAACATTTTTCTAAACTCCTAATGGTCATTCAGAAGTACTTCACATGTGAAGGTAGGTTCAACATGGTCTACCAATATCATTTTTCAAATTGCTACTGTATTTCACAGGTAAACAACCCTTAGACATTCTTTTCTATCTATTTAGAAGTTTGGTAAAGATGGCTGACAAGGTATAAGCCAAGGCTGATGCCAGTAATACCTTTGTTTTTCATCATGGTCTTATTAAATTTCTCGTGGTTGAATAGTTAAATAGGTTGAAAAGAGATTGGGTCACCTTTCTATTTTTAAGTGGCTATGAGTTAGATATTTCCACCCCTAGGAAAACTCCAAAGTCCCAATCAATAACCCCCATGGAAGAAAAGAAACTTGAAGCAGATCTTGAAACATAACTTGTAGTTGAACATGTAGCAGAACCTATGTCAGTATTAAATACTTCTACAAGCACCAAGAGGAGGGTGACAAGAAGTCAAATGAAAGGGAAGGGAAAACTATCTGATAACCTAGAAGCTATTGAGATTGAAGAAAGTCCTATTGAGATTGAAGAAAGTCCAATTGTGCAGCCTGTAGAGATCACAAAGGAAGAAACTAAAAATAATAGAAAGAGGGCCAAAAAATTGGATTTCACTCAAGAGGAGTCAGGTTTTTTTTTCAAACCTAGGAATGCTATCACAAGATCACAACAGCCAATTGAAAAAATGCCAAAGGTGCCTTAAAAAAAAACAGAGCCAACAAAGAAGAGGAAAGGCAAAGAGCATGTACAAGAAAAAAGTGAAACTGAGGTTTTACAAGAACAATTAAGTGAAGAAAGGCGGGAGGTGATAGAAACTAAACTAATGTTTAAGGAGTTAGAAGAAGATATATCAAATAAGCTTGATTTATATGAAAACATTGGAGAAGTAGCTGGAAAAATGGTGAAGAGGACACTTTCTTTGCATAGAATGATGAAACACTTGTGCACAAGTAATAACTGGTTTCAAGTAGACGGGAAAAATTGCAAGGACAATTCAAAGCATTAGAAACTCAATTTGAAATTATCAAAGTGGAACTTGCAAAGAGAAATCTCAAGGTTATTGTTGAAATAGATGGCACTCCTTGAACATGGTAAAACCCTTAACTTTTTCTTATGCTATGATTAGCCAATAATTTTAGTAGTAGACAAGCTTGGATGGCTATTGGGAGTGATAAGGAGGCACATGAAACCAAGAAAAAGAAAAAACTTAGAAAATTGACAATTTCGTAGCAACTCCCCAAAGTTAGCTGGATATTTGCTACAGAATTGTTGTAGGTTTTCATAGAGGAAAATACAAGTTTAAACCTCAGCCAAGGGAGCGATAAAGTCATGTATTTAAATTAAAAACATAATTCAAGACCCTGGAACTACCAGAAAGGTCAGATGGGTACCATAAAGGTGTTTTTTGCATTTGCTACCAAAGTTTGCTACAAAACCTTCTAACTCTGTTTTTTCTGCGTTATAAAAGTTTTGATTAGTTTTTGGGAAATCATACTGAAAGGCATTATATGAGCTACAAGTCATAAAAGTGTCCACATCATCAACCTATGGACTCCAATTTTTCAAGAAGATAGGTTAGCAGGTCAACCAGGTCAGCATTCACATGGCAAAGGGTCAACAGTCCAACACATTTTAGCAGTTGGTTGCATTCTTTGAGGGTCACAAATAGAATTTTTTGAGTTCATAAATGATAGGACACTCCTATTTTTATTCAAATTATGTTGAAATATAAATATCCCTACAAAGTCTCCATGTTTGGTAACTGAATTAGAATTAGGTCTCTTAGATACGCATCGATCTAGCCCATGTTGAAGATTTTTGTTATGAAGACTTTTCTCTATATATGTGTAACTTTCTCACTTTTAAGGGGTTGATGGATGTGGTGAGAGGAACACCTTTTTAAAAAATTTCTTCAATTTAATATACATTTCCAACAGAATATATTTTTCACCTGAGATTCTGTTTTGGCTCATATGTTATATCTCCATATTTTGTATGTTTCTATCGATTTCATTTCAATTTGATTACTTGGAATTCAGGTCAAATGGTCCAACTTCCTTCATTTGCTATGTTTTACTCTAAATGTTTATTGCACATCATTTTAAAGCCAAAATTTCCTCAGCTTCCATGAAAGCAGTGTTGTTTTTAATTGATTTTCCTTAATTGACTCCATGCCCAATGGTGACAGTCATCACATTATCTTTGACCTGCAAAATCACATGAAGTAGAAATAGAGTTAGCCATCTACAAAATTGAATTTTATCTAGAAAAATTTACATTTTTCCTTGAGAGAGCCCTCTCAAACTGAAAGGGCTAACTTCCAGTAAAAATCTGGTTTGAAATAGTTATGCTTGGTTGGAGGTTGACACATCCCAACTTGTTCTAGCCTAATGATAACATTGAGCATCAGATATTGGAGGCTTTGTAGAAATTATATAAACATATGTATATCAATAGATTCAATCCGATCAAGAAATGTACTAAAGCTAGATACGGAATCCTTCTGCAAATCAATTGCAGAAAATAAACACAAACGCCAATCACAATAAGTAAAGAAAGAATCAAATCAAACCACAACATAGATAATTTCCCGGGGAAATATTGCTGCTCAAAACTCCTCTATATTCTATTGTATATTCACCATGGAATCATGAAACAATTACAATGCACTCTTCTCACAAGAGTCTCCTGAACTCTCACAATTGTCTCACGTTGATCCGGAAAAAATCGACCAACACTTATCCAATTCTCAGCCTCTAATCAGCCTGCCTTGCTTATGAAATTCATGTGGAATGTTATCCTTATTCTTTAGGAATTTCAGCCTTCCAAAAATGCGCAAGGATCATGGGCAATCCAATGGATGTCTCTTTGCATGTTGGCAACCTACTAATCACACAACTGATAGTTAAAATCCCTTTAACATTTGTCTCAACTGGGTCTCCACTAGAACTGACATGCATGCAGTTATTAATAGTAAATCATTAGTTGTATGAAAAATCACTTATTTTGAATTAAATATGATTTAATTCACTTGATCTCTCACTAGTGCAACAAATAGTTACAACTAGTTCAACTGATTTTAACTCACCTAACTGAGTTAACTGATTACGCATGCATTAAACTAATGCACCAACTGCAATTTGAACTCCATAACTAATAGAATCACTATGCATGTCTCACTAAACACCCTCAACTCAAAATACATGAGCTAACTGAGTTTATCACACTTATTTAACTATTACAAGTGATTATGAGATAAGATTACATTTTATTGTCCAATTTAATTAAGGGAAAATTAAATTATACACTGCACCAATTTAATTAATTAAATTGGCCTTCACACTAATGTATCGCTAAGACCTGTGGTCCCACATTAGTGTGTGTGCTGCAATTTCTTATTGTAATTTCAACATTCCCTCTCAACAAGGGATTATCTGCCACCCTGATCCTGCCTCTATGGTATTCGAATTTTCTCCTGGCGAGCGCCTTTGTCATAATATCTAGATCCTGATCCTCCGTGGGAATGTACTGAAGTAACATAATGCGTCTCTGGACATAATATTTAATATGGTGGTACCAGATGTCAATGTTCTTGGAACTATCATGGAATACCGGATTAACCGAGCGTTTAATGCAACTGTGGTTATCACAATGTATCACCGTCGGATCCATCTGAGAACTAAACAAACCAACTAGGATCTTTCTCATCCAAATGGCCTCACATGTAGCTTGAATTGTTGCCATGTACTCTGCCTCAGCTGAACTGAGTGCCACAAATAGATGCTTCATGTTGTACCAAGAAACTGTTTTCGATCCTATGCTGAAGATCCCTCCTAAGTGCTCTTTCTGTCTGAAGGACTGCCTGCCCAATATGCATCCATGAAGCCTTGAAGCTTCACTCCCTCTATCCGTCTATACCATAATCCATAATCTATAGTGCCCCTGAGATATTTCAAGACATGCTTCCTTACCTTCCAAAAAAGCTTGGTCGGCTTAATCATAGCTTGAATCAACTGGTTAACTGCATAGAAAATTTCTGACCTGGTGCTCACCAAGTACATTAGTGAACCCACTAGCTTCCTGTAGATAGTAGCGTCCTCTACTTCTCCTAAAGTAGCATCCTCTTTCCTCAAATTTCATGGAAGAGGAGTATCCATGGGTTTACATCTCTCCGTGTGAAACTTACCCAGTATCTCTTTGGCATACTTGCCTTGAGAAACAAATAGTTCATCGTCCCGCTGGCATATTTCCAAACTAAGGAAATAGTGAAGGAGTCCCATGTCCTTCATTTAGCACTCCCTTGCAAGATCCTCCTTGCAAGAAGTTATCAGTTTCTCATCACCTGTCAAAATTAGATCATCAACATAAAGTACTATAATCAAGAGCTTACCATCAACCACAATCTGGTACAGGTTCGCATCAGCTTCACTTTTGGTGAAGCCCAACCTAGTGAAATAGCTCTCAATCTGAGTGTACCAAGCATGAGGTGCTTGCTTCAACCCATACAATGTTCTCTTGAGTCGACACACATGTGACTTGCTGTCGAATATCTTGAAACCTTCTGGCTGCTCTATGTACACTTCTTCCTCAATAAATACATTGAGAAATGTAGTTTTCACATCCATCTGATGAATGCGCCACCCCATCTGCACTGAGAGTGGAAGGATAGATCTAATGGAAGAGTACCTCGTGACTGGTGCTAAAGTCTCCTCATAGTCAATCCCTTCAAGTTGTGAGAATCCCAGGGCCAAAAATCTATCCTTCTACTTCTCCACACTCCCATCCATTTCTTTCTTCACCTTATAGATCCATCTAGATCCAACCACTAATTTTCCGACCGGTCTTGGGACAACTTCCCATGCACTATTTTTGATGATGGATTCATACTCCTCTACCATAGCGTCAAACAAAATTGGTTGTTGCATTTCTTACTCAAAGGAAGATGGTTCTGTCACAATACACTTGCTCATAAGAGCCATGTATCCATTAAACCCGTTTGGAGACTGTCTCTGTCTGCGTAGTGAAATAGATGCTCCTACATTCTCTACCGCATCAAGTCTCAATCTATCAGCTTCCATGGTGCGCCTTCTACCATTTTTGGTGGATGGCTCTACATGAGTTTTTTCTGCCACTCCATGATCCTCCTCATGTGGCTGCTCCACATCTTGAGGTTCATTCTTAGGAACCAAGAGTTCCTCATCTGCATGCAAATCCATCTCCCTCTCAAGGGACAATCGCATGGCTTTCTCCTCATCAAATTTTATATCCCGCCTCACAACAGTCATTATGTTGTTTGGAAAATACACCCGATAGTTGTGGGGAGTATTATTGTACCCCACAAATATCCCAATCTCATTTTTTGGTTCGAGCTTCTTCCTGGTGTCTTTGGTCACATGCACATAAACAGCTAAGCCAAAAATCTTAAAATATGAAACATTAGGTTTCTTACCAGTAAAAATCCTCCTCTGGTGTACTCATGCCAACTATCTGATAAGGACTACGGTTTTACACAAACACTATTGTCTTGCATACCTCTACCCACAGATGCAATGGTAGGCCCTGATCATGCAACATCGCTCGTGCTGCACCCATAATTGTTCTATTATTTCCTTCTGCGACGCCATTCTGTTGTGGGTTATGAAGCGCAATCAACTATCTCTGAATTCCTTATTTGCTGCAGAAGTTCTTGAATTCATTGGAGATGTACTCACCACCATTTTCGCTCCTAAGAGCCTTCACATGCTTCCCCATATCTTTCTCCACTAGTTCTTTGAACTCAAGAAATTTTGAGAACGTATGATCTTTCTTCTACATGAAGTATATCCAACACTTTCTAGAAAAATCATCAACAAAGATCACATAGTACTTGTGCTTTGTTTTCAAAGCAGTAGAGAATGGTCCACACACATCTGAGTGAACTCTCTCAAGGATTTCTGAAGCTCGGTTCTCCTTCTCATGAAAGGTGGCCTTTGCATACTTCCCCATATTACATCCCTTGCATGTGTCTAGCTACACAAGAGTACCCTTGGGAAGACCCGTAGAAATCTATTGCATTACCTTCAAGGCTCCGTGGTGTAGATGGCCCAATCTTCTGTGCCATAGCTCACCCTCATCCCGGCTCACCACTTTGTCCGTCTTTCCCATAAAATTTGCGCAACCATCTACATCAAGTTTATAAAGATTCTTCACATGAATCCCAATCTTCTTGGCTTGTCCTGTGGCTTTGTGTCGAAGGAAATTTTTCCCTTCACTGAAAACCACATCATAGCCTCTATCCTCCAACATTGCGACTGAAACTAAATTTTTCTTCAAGCCTAGTACATGCATTACATATTTTAATATAAAGGGTTTACTTGACTGACTCTATAAGGTAACTGTACCAATCTCGGTAGCACTATACCACTCGTCATCACCCATTTCGATATGCATCTGAAGGTCCTTCTCCTCCAAGCTATTGAAAATTTCTTTGTCTCCCATCATGTGAAAGGGTGCACCACTATCCAAGTACCACACCGATCCCATTGCACTTGACACCATGCATGCAATGAGTGAGAATTCAAGCTCAAATTGTGAGGCCAAAGCCTCCCCAGCTGCAGATCCTCAAGCCTTCTTGTTCTTCTTCTTTTGTGGACAATTAGTGGCATAATTTCCACGCTCTTGACAGTGAAAACACTTCACTCTGGACATGTCGCACTTCTTGCCATATTTGTTGGAATCAGATTTGGAATGGAATTTCTTTCCTTTCCCCTTCTTTGCCTTGGCAGCCAAAGCACAACCTTCTTCATCATCATTCTTAAATGAAGATCCATCCTTGGTATTCCGCCTGAATTATACTTGCACCAAATCCGACCAAAGTCGTTCCCAATCTGGCAGATTTTCCCTCCCATTGACAGAGTCCTGATAATTATGTCAACTCTTGGGAAATCCTAGAAGAGATAGGCTCACCAAGTCATCATCTGCAACATTAATTCTCACGCTCCCAAGCTCATCCCGACAATGGACAAACTTTGTTAAATATTTCGGAATGGTGTCGCCTTTCTCTATTTTGGTTTTCCTGAGCTTGTCCTTTAGTGCCAATTTTCTATGATCACTACTTCTCTGAAATAGATTTGTCAAAGATTTCCACATTGCATATGGTATCGCTTTTCCATGGAGACTTGAGACAATGTAGTCTCGTACTCCCTCCCGTAAGATCATCCTCGCCTTTGCAACCTTCTTTTGCCAAGCATCAAGATTTGCGCATCTACTCCAGTGGGTTTGGGAATGTCATTATCAATGAATTATTTCAACCCATTGTCCTCCAGTACTGCCTGTATTATGTCTTTCCATGCACTATAGTAAGAGCTGCCATCGAGTGCATACTCCAATCTCAAGCCATTGAAAGCCATCTCGATCCTGATCCACCTATCACACCAAGAATACTTTTGAAAATTCAAATTCTATTCAGTCACAAACTCAGCTTCTCCTCCACTATAGTATTTTCCTATGCTTCGATACCATGTAGAAATTATACAAACATATGTATACCAATAGATTAAATCCGATCAAGAAATGTTCTAATGCTAGATATTGAATCCTTCTACAAATCAATTTCAGAAAATAAACACGATCGCCAATCACAATAAGTAAAGAAAAAATAAAATCAAACCACAACACAGATAATTTCTCGGGGAAATCTTGCTGCTCAAAACCCCTCTATCTTCTATTGTATATTCACCATGGAATCATGAAAAAATTACAATGCACTCTTCTCACAAGAGTCTCCTGCACTCTCACAATTGTCTCACACTGATCTGGACAAAATTGACCAACACTTAGCCAATTCTCAGCCTCTAATCATCCTGCCTTGCTTGCGCAATTAATGTGGAATGCAATCCCTATTATTTAGGAATTTCAGCATTCCAAAACTACACAAGGATCATGGGAAATACAATGGATGTCTAGTTGCATGTGGGAAACCTACTAATCACACAATTTTTAGTTAACATCCCTTTATCCTTTCTCTCAACTAGGTCTCCACTGGAACTGACATGCATGTAGCTATTAATAGTAAATCATTAGTGGCATGAAGAATCATTGGTTTTGAATTAAATATGATTTAATTCACTTCAGCTCTCATTAGTGCAACAAACAATTACAACTAGTTCAACTGACTTTACCTCACCTAACTGAGTTAACTAATTAATCATGCATTAAACTAATGCACCAACTACAATTCGAACTCCATAACTAATAGAATCACTCCGCATGCCTCAGCAACCACCCTCAACTCAAAATACATGAGCTAACTGAGTTTATCACACTCAGTTAACTATTACAAGTGATTATGAGATAAGATTACATTTTATAGTCCAAATTAATTAAGGGAAAATTAAATTAGACATTGCACCAATTTAATTAATTAAATTGGCCTTCACACTAATGTTTAGCTAGGACCTGTGGTCCCACACTAGTGTGTGTGCTGAAATCTCTTGTTGGACTTCCACCAGGCTTAGGAATAACATTGTCTATGAATTCCCTTAGCCCATTATCTTCCAACACTACTTCAATCCTTTCCTTCCAAGCTATGTAATTTGAGTTGCCCATAAGGGTATACTCAAGTCTCAATCCATAGAACAACATCATGTTGACCCTGAAGAATGATACTGCAAATTAGATTCACCTGCATAGAAAAAAAATCATATTAATATCTTCTATTGTGATTTTATCTCTAATACCATGTAGAAATTCCTTATAGATTTGAACTGTTAATTATAATTTTCTAAAACAATAGACTTGAATATACTTTACCAATTGCGGAAACCAATTTAAACAATCGCAACATCACAAAGCATACAGGAGAAATAATTCAATCAACACATTACATAATAATTTCTTGGGGAAAGCCATAGATAAAAACCCCGCTATCTATATATTTCATTAGTCAATAAATATGAGTAGATTACAATGCTTTTCTCATTCCCTAGAAACCTATGCACTGGCTCTATTTGTCTCATTGCTTCCTAGACAAGCCTAGGTCAATACTTAGCCAAAATTTGGCTTGCCCAAGTCCCTATTCCATTGCCATGTTTCCTTGGGTAATTATCCCCTATTCATTAGGGAAATCCCCATCCAATACAGTGCAATCCATAATAGGCCTTCCTCTGACTGCATGCACCACCTATACAATTTTTATGGTTACACAACTGATAGTACAATGCCCTTGAACTCCAATCTCAAATTGGTAACTGTCAGTTCACACATGCAAGAGTTATTTATGGCTGATTTACTAGTTATCTCATTGATCACTGAGTTTGGTTCAAGTTCCACTTCCACACTTTGACCTTTCACTAGATCCTCAAATAGTTGGAACTATTTAAATTGACTTTAACTCAGATAAAATAAATTAATTAATTACAACTCCAAGTAAACTCAATCAGGCCTCCTAAAAAGTAGGAACCACTCTACATGACTCAAGTTAGACCCTCAACTCGAATTAACTAAAACAACTAAGTAAAACTAACTTAGTTAACTCGTACAAGTTGTCATGAGATGTGGAATCACAATTTTCTTCTAACTTAATTCAAGGTAGAATTACATTAGAATCTTTCTTGGTGCCATTTTCAACCCAATTAGAGGGTTTCATTGTTGTTTCTTGAAGGACTAAGCATTCTTGTTGGGCATTTTTTTTTAATTATTATTATTATTATTATTATTTAAATTCTTATATATGGGAAATTTTTTCATTTTACTTCAGAGATGATAGAAACTAACCTCACTTTTGAGGACAAATCTAATGGTGACTTCGACATTTTTCCCTAGAAAGTAAAAGTGATGGTTCTATTGGAAGAGAGTGATATTTGTGATATTATCAAGGATGTTGTGCCTCCACCTACAGATTCATAATAGTTGGAAACAAATAATAAAAAGGAACTAAAGTCAAAGCAGATGATCTTGGCTCCTTGGAAGGATCACCTAATTCCTCACATAACTAAGAGGACAATGATCAAGGATATGTTCAATTCCCTAATTAGCCTCTACCAAATTGAGAAAACTAATATAAATATGATATTGAAAAACAACTCAAATTCGTAGATATGACTACATTAGTTACCATTAATAATCTGTAAACCGTCGTGGATATTCCACTGGACAGTTCACCACAACTAATATGATAATATTATATTAAAAATCTTAGATTCTACACTATTAAAATTGTACTAAACTTTAATATCTATAGATTTAACTGTAACTATTGCATGCATGCGAATATAAATTATGCGGAAAAAAAGAGAACGAAAAAATAATCTCACACACACATAAGACACAAGATATGCTCTCTAGGAAACCCTTTTGGGAGAAAACCCAGTTGGAAGGTGAGGTAGCTTTTCTCTCTTTCTCTCTCTAGAAATGTGGTTGCAGGTACAAAGAAGTAATGCATGTGGCCGTGGGCTGCTACAGTGCACAAATCCTCTCTGTGTGCTCTACCTCCTATCTCTCCTGCCTATCTTTGCTTAGCTATGGAACAAACTTCTCTCGAAAGAGTGGAATGCCTCTTCCTCCTAGTGGCCTAGTTATAACATAGCCCGATAGGCTACTAGTTTTTAATTTTGACTACATCAACTCTTAGCTAGATTTAAAAAATAGACTCTTCTAGTGTCTTTTACATCACAAACACGTGGCTAGCCCATTTTCCACGAATAATGGGGGCTTACGCAGCATCCTCCTGAACTATAGGTGTGAAAACAGGAAGATCAACTTCTGAGTGGTTGTTGGAGCACAGCCCCCTAGGGTACTTTATGGGATAATTTTGTTTAAGTTTTGTTGTATGCGTTGTGCGCAGATGGTCAAATGGGATTTGTGGTGGGTTAAAGTCCCTTAATTATTGTAAAGGGTTAAAGGGGAAAACCATGAGTCTTAAACCATGTTTTGAGACCATGGTATATGCACGTATTTAATAATATAAATATGTAAGAGTCGAGTGAGGAAGGACATAAATGAAATCTTGGATCAGTTTTGTTGGGTAGAAAGGCTCCTGCTTGCTGTGTGCACAGAGACCTAAGTCCTTAGCTATGTGTGAACTCTGCTACTATGTGCGTAGAAAGATAGATTGTACTAAATTGCAAATCTCTTAATAAAGAAGGAATTTTTGGCGAACTCGGATTCTTATGTGATTTATTTTCTTAGATTATATGTTATCTATTGTAGATCTGGATTTTTTCTATTGTTGTGTATTTACTTCATTAAATGGTTAATTGCATATATGTGCAACTATTATTATATGTTAGATAAGTAGATCTAAATGAAGTACAATTAACTACTGCGCGCTAACTTATATCAAAGTAGTCTGTGATAATCTGCGGAAGAATTGGATATGTTTACCATTGACTGTGTGTGCGAAAATATGTTATATTATCTGCAATAATTCTAATTAGAACTACCACATCAAAATCCCCCTTAGGGTGTGGAAACCTGATTCCAGCACCCCCCATACTACTTCAGTTGAGACTTTGGTCTGCATAAAGAGAACATAATGCAGAGGAGGTGCGATGAGTCACAAGATTGTGTTGGGGGCCTATTGGAGCACGACACCCTAGGTAATTTTTGGGATAATTTTGTGTAAGTTTTTTTGTACGCGCTGCGCACAAATGGTTAAAGGGGCTTTGGGGCGAGTCAAAGTCCCTTAATTATTGTAAAGATTTAAAGGGAAAAACCATGAGTCTGAAACCATGGTTTGATACCATGGTGTGTGTGTGTTTCTGATAATACAAATATGTAAGAGTCGAGTGAGGAAGGACATGAATGAAATATTGGATCAATTTTTTATGCATCTTTGTTAGTTTGGGTGTTTGTCTGGGTAGAAAGGCTCATGTTTGTTGTGTGCTCGGAGACCTAAGTCTCAAGTTGTGTGTGAACTCTACTGTTGTGTGCACAGAAAGATAGATTGTACTTCATTGAAAATCTCTTAATAAAAAAGGCATTTTTGGCAGACACGGATTCTTATGTGATTTAATGTCTTAGATTATCTGTTATCTGTTGTAGATCTAGATATGTTCTATTGTTGCGTATTTACTTCAGTAAATGATTAATTGCATTTGTGCACAAGTATTAGTCTATGTTAGATAAGTAGATCTGAATGAAGTACAATTAACTATTGCACGCGAAATTATATTGAAGTAGTATGTGATAATCCACGGAATAATTAGCTCTGTTTACCATTGACTATGTGTGTGAAAATCTGTTATATTATCTGCAGTAATTATGAATAGATCTACCACGTCAAAAGCCCCCTTAGGGTGTGAAAACCTTGTTCCAGCACCCCCCATACTGCTTCGGGTTAGACTTTTGTTTGTGGAAGAAGATCACTGCCGAAAGGGCCAGAAGTTAGAGGGTTTTGTTGGTTGCGAAAATACTCTGAATCTGGGTTTGGACCCCTTAAGCCAACAATGCCATAAATTTTTCATACAAACTTTGATTGATGTGATTCTTGCGTCATTGGAAAGCGCTCTATGTGTAGAATAGCATTAGAAGGTGCCACGTTAAAGCGCCAATTTTTTACCCCCAAAAAACGTCATTTGATGCCTCAAAATGCTCCTAAAAGGTTTCAAACATCGTTTCACCAAATTGGGCCCCGCCGGTAAAATCAGTCCCGTGAGTTGATTCCTCCACTTTTTCCACTCCAAATGCATCATGATGGATGACAAACAATATAATGATCAAATTTGGATCAATTACTAGTTACTTGATAAATATCATGTAGATCCATGATCAACTTACAATAGTTGGAGAGAAGGTTGAAAACATAGAGTTGGTGAACATGTTATTGAATGGATTCCCAACTTCATGTGAACCATTTCTCAAAGGTAATTTTGCACAACAGAACCTTCATAACTTTGAGAGACTATGGGATATAAGTGTATCAATGAGGAAATTTTGATGGAGTCAAAGGTCTGCAACAAGGGTCACATCCTACCCCTAATTAGTCAAACTAAGGAGGATACGGGGAAAAGGATTTGCAAGGGTAAGGAAAAGAGTGAGGAATCAACCTCATGATTGGGGAAGAGGGGTTTAAGTAAAATCAAGTGTGCTCTTTCAATCCGTCTTTAGGATGGAATAATCATTTTCTGAAAGATTACATTCTCAGATGTTTATAGGGATAATTTTTAAAGAAGTTTAGTGCTTTCCATTATATAGGAACCTTCAGTATTTGGTTGGAACTTAATTTGTGTACCCTTCGAGACACATAAATTCTAGGAGAAATTATCGTTGGTTTCATTGAGATGTTAATCAAGGAATACAAGGCCAAGACTACGCAAATAAATAAGAGGATTCTAGTCATGCCCCTTCTGAAACTGGACATTCCTTGGGGACTTTCCAATAGTGCCAACCAAGTAGCCATGCCTTTATGTAGGGTTGATGCAAATTTGTTTCTTAATGAAATTCATTATTTGCATATCTCATATGCTCCGAGAAAAGGCATGAACACAAAAGCTGAATTATTTTCCTTATGGAAATTGTTTCATTTTGCAATTAAGTAGGATGTAAATATATTGCAAGTTCTGGGGGACTCCAAGTTGGTTATAGACTAGATGTTTAAAAAAATAGAGTTGAAATCGTTTGTCTTGGTCACTTATTGTAGGAAATGCAAAACTTTGTGAACCATCTTCAGCAGGCCTCCTACAGGCATATATACATAATGGAACCAAAATGCAAAAGAATTATTGGAAGAAACTTTGGAATTGCTACCATCTTCTTTTGAATTCTATGAGTTCTAGGATGGCCAAGAGATGGAAGCTTTCATTTTTAATTTTTTGTGTATGTTATATCATTTTCTCTATCTCAATTTCATTAATGATCATGTCCTTCTGGTAATGGGTAATAGTTGTTCTATGTTTTAAAGTTTTTATCGGAAATGTACAGGGTTAGTACTTTTGAGTATATAAAGAAAGCACTATATGAAAGTGTAAGTTTGTCTATTCATTTAGAGGGTTGGCAAGGATCATATGAGAAGTTTTTTAACTTTTTGAGAGTGAGTATGAAAATTCCAAAGAGAGAGCAATATATATATCCATATTACATGAATATAATATTAAAAAAAAATTCTAAGTTGATTTTGTAATAGGAGTTGTCTACCGAGGCCGCGTTTTCTCCCGGACGACAGAAATCTGTCGGAATATGGTCAATTAAATTTTAAAAAATCAGGTAGTTGCAGTGCTTGGAATCCATTTTTTATAGTGGAAATGGATTCAGCACTATCAAAAACCCTTAGGGCACTCAAAATACTAATGTTTAACAACTGTACACAAGATTCTGGGCAAATATTTACCGGATTTTCTGAAAATCATTATCGGATTCTGGGTGAAAACACGGTCTTTTTAGACTACGCATTTTGTAATACCTTCCAACTGCAAATTACATCACTGATATGTCATGATAGAGACCACAAAAACTAGGAATCTGACATCAATACCTCTGATGTAGCAAAACAACCCCCATTTTTACATTTGTTTTCCTAACCTGTACCATCCATGGACATAGATGGAGGTGTTAAGGGTTTGAAATTGCAACGCAAGTTAGTAAATATCTAGAGAAAAATTTTGCGTTCAAAGGGATTTGAATCGCATTATACTCCAAATGATCAATCTCAGCCAAGCGACCTTTCTAACTGCCATTCTTTCAGTCGGACGACTTCCCTTCCTACAACCACGTGGTTTCAGGACGTTCAGTGTGTGCATACAGATCAGATTAAAGCCTCTGGAAATTTCTTGAATCTTTTGACTCGATCTAAACGGCAATATCGGCCGCCATTTATCTCGGCGGAAATCTAGGTTTGTGAAGGGGCTGCAAGAAAAGAAAACTCAATTTTCTCCCATTGACGTTCCCAAGGGTTCAGTGGCTGTGTATGTGGGGGACGAGAAAGAAGATCAGAATCAGTTGTGATCCCCGTCGTCTATTTCAATCATTCGCTTTTTCTCCATTTCCAGGAAGAAGCTAAGTCCGTCTATGGTTTTGGAAACAAGGGCGTCCTCGCGACTCTTCTCTACACTCTATTGCGGAGGCGGTCAACACTTCTCAATTGGGGTGATCACACTGGAAACATTAGTTATCATGAGAGGCATCCATCACCCCCATTGTCTCACAAGGCTATTAATCAAGGGGGGTGGCATGGCCTGCCCCTTCTAGGACGGTTGCATGCATAAACTTCAATCACACACACTTATTGATTGGTGCATTAACGTTTCCGTATTTGTAATGGTTAAGGGGGGAATTTTCTATTTAAGGGTTAGAGATAATGTAGATTCAATGGAAGTATGTGTCCTTTCAGAAGGCATCATGTTTCTTTCATGATGAGTTTCATTGTTAGGTCTTCAATTTGTTAGAGGTCTTATGCTTTATCTTTGGAAATTGTGGTTTAACTGGTCCTTTCAGGAGGATTATTGACATAAAAAATTTGTTCTAATGGTTTTTTTCACTTGGCAAGGTCAGTTCAAAGTGTTATGTGTTTTGGTTGTGGAATTAAGTCCCCAAGGTTTGTTACTCAGGCCATGGTTTTGGCCCTCTTCTTGTTTGGAGGTCAAGTTGCTTTTTGGTAGTTTTTTTTCCTTTTTGCGACTATTTACCTCATCATGTTTTCTGTTTCTAAGATGCTTGTCATTTTCTCCTGGGAAATTGTCATTTTTTTGGATCTAGTGGGGGGTATACTGGGACTCTTCGGATGCCTCAGTGGTGTGCATCCCCTAGTTACCTTGTATATTGTAGGACTTTGTGTTCTAGTTGGGGTATTGTGTCACAGAGACCTTTTTTATTCTTGGTTGTGGCTGTCTTCTGGTGTTTGGATTGAGCTTCTGCTAGGTGTGAGGCCTCTTCTAGTTAAGGAGTGGGAGAGTGGGTTCTGGTTCTCATATTGTCAGCCAGAAATAATATGCAATGTATACGAAGAATGACTGGGCGAGTGGTTGTAGTTTCTAGTAGGATTCGTGCACAATCTTAGGAAGAAGAGGCAACCTCTCGCTATCATGCATCAACTTCCCTTGCCACCAGAGCAAACATTTGGTAGTTAGAGTCCCAAGTGGCACATGAATGCTAGGATTAATGTAATTTAGAGCTTGTCGCTGAAGTATACAATTGGATTCCTAACCTTGGGCATACTAGGGGACAAAGGAACCACTATCTAGATTCTGTCACTTTGCATTGGGAGATTAAGGCTTTGCTCGACTGCGTTTTGAAGGAGAAAAGATAAAACATGAATGACATTATTTAATTTCTCAATGATATTTAGAGGATTCAGAGACACCAGAAATATTTCCTACAACAACTAGATGTTCATATAACACATCTGGAGAGCCATCTGCAATGTGAGGGAAAGATATCAAGCCTTACTAGAACCAGCGCAATGCACAAGATCCGAAACTAGTGACCTCATCAAACTCCTAGCCTTCTCTCATACTCACTCTTGATCTCTTCTTTATTTGTTATGATTATGGTTGGCATAGTTATACTCTTTTTTGGACCTTTTGGTGGTTGTCATGAGGATGAAATTTTACTGTATTTTTTTAGTGTTGGCTTGAGGCCACCGTCTCTTTTTTGTGAACATGTTGGAAATTGTGATGTACTTGGGATGTAATTTTGAGAATTTCAGGTAATAGAAATTTAACTTACAAAAAAAGAAGAAGAGAGAAGTGTTTTCATACTACCATTTTTTTTTTAAGTTGAAAGATCAAGAAGGTTGTAGTGTGAAAATAATTTATAAATATACGATGGACAATCTAAGAGAGTCTTTTTCATTTCCAACCCTCTTGGAATCACACAAGTGACAAACTCTTTCATCCCATGACATTTTGAAAATTGACACGTCTGGTTTCACGATGAAGTTCATGAGCATTAGTTATTATCTTGGAAATTTCAATTTTCTTCTTAACACTATTCAACACAAATAATTTTAGTCTTCGAGAATAGGGATGATGACCTACTTATAATATTGCCTTTTTCCTTCTAACTCTTTATTTCCCCACAATTTCTCTTTAAATTTGGAAGTGATAATATTTTTAATATTATCATAATTGTTTAAGATGATCTCCTTTAATTTCTAATAATTCAGTGAAAAACAAGCATCCTTAAAATAATATTCATATTAATAATTTGTTTATTATTGATAAATATAAATTATAAATATTAGTGAATATATATTTTTGTAATATATATATATATATATATATATATATATATATATATATATATATATATATATATATATATATATAACTCTAAAATTATGATCTATTAGAAAAAAAAAATTATATATCACATATTTATATTTTCCAAAATAATTATATGACATTTTCAAAAAAAATAATAGAGTTGGAAAATATAGTATTGAAGTTATAATTGTGTATTCTGAAAGATTGATATTTTATTATAAAACAAAAGAGTTAAAAAAAACATTTAAACTAAGTTTAGGTTTTGGTTTTGCAATAAATTCATTAAGATGTAGAACCTAAAACTAAAATAAGTATATTCATTATGTTGGAATACACAAATAGAAAGAAAGAATGGGAGTAAAATCCACTTTTATTAAAGATATTATATATATAAACACGACATACAAATAGTTGGATTTAATTTCCAAGGTTTCTTGGACATGCAGTAATTGTCCACCATAACCCTAACGAATTAGGTGTGCAACATTCCCCCCACTAAGATGAAGGGGTGTATTTGAGTCCAAGAAGAGAGGTAAAATGCAAAAAAGCATGGAAACTAATGGCTGGATGTGCTCTTTGAAATAGTGGTTTAAGGAAGACTACAAATCAAATGAGGTGAGAGAACTCAAGGTCTCAATCAGTGGTGGTTTAAGGTTGACCA
Source organism: Pinus albicaulis (assembly GCA_034641835.2). Lineage (NCBI taxonomy): Eukaryota > Viridiplantae > Streptophyta > Pinopsida > Pinales > Pinaceae > Pinus > Pinus albicaulis. The sequence continues at coordinate 1,731,073,987 of CM076580.1, read as the reverse complement.
CCAACTTTGGAACTAAAGCTCGAAGCATTTCCTTAGAACAATTCCAAACATGGCTAGAAGTTGAAATCTTCTACTAGTGGAAGTTCTCCCTAGTAATGGTTTTAATATGACCACAAACTGATTTCGGTTTGAATATGACTACAAATTGATGTAAGCGGAAACCAAAGTATTCTACAAGAGGTGATTTAAGGCAGACCACCAACTAAAAATCATGCTCATGGAGCATGACTCTATCTCTAGCTACAACTCTGAATATGGATATGGTTGGTTCCAGCTCTAGGCTATGTTAGTTGGCTCTGCTTCGGGCTGTGGCTCAGGTTGACTTGATGAATCTTCGAAGCTAGTAATTGACCATCAATGCCCCCATTTTAGATACAAGGTGAGAATATGATACCATTTTACTGCAAGTCCACCATAATCCTAACCGATTAGGTGTCAACCACATTAATATTTAGATTTTTCATATTTTAGGATAAAATGTGCAAGTTATTAAAAAACCTAAAATTTTATTTGAATTTAGAATTTTGATGATATCAATATTATCACAATATTAGATATAACACACACACACATGGGATATAATAAATGATATACTATATTGATTTTGGGTTTATAGGTTAGGTTGATCATCTTAGAACATGATATAAAGTTTGTAGAAATATTGTGTTCCTTATGAGAGGAATATTGGCCCACTTTCAGTAATTGTGCATAGGAAAGATGGGTCTCCTATCCCAAGCTATGCTTGGGTGTAAAAATTTAGGGATTTAGCCCCTAATTAATCTTTTTCAAATTAATAAATACCTAGACCATGCTACAAACTTTGTAGAAGGAAGTTTCTCCTAATCATAGAAATATATACTTGATTATAGGGATGGGTACCCTCAACCAAGACATGGTTTCAGATTGAAAACCATGGATGTGGACCATAATCCGTATTAGGCTTGTAATCCACTTGAAAACCATGGATTTATCCCATAATCCCTATTAGGCTCATAGTCTTCCCACAAGGACAAAGACCATCATACAACCTTATAGAAGAAATTTTTTTGTTAATATATGAATATGAATCCAATTTTAAGGATTGGGAGTAACAAGAATTGGTTTCTTGCCCTAGGTGATGGTTAGGGGGTGAAAGTCATGGATTTAGCTCTGAAACATTGCTTTTCAATCCCATTGACAATTACTTAGACCCTTGTCTATGATATAGGCTCGACAAAAGAATATTCTCCATACAAGAGGAATATGGTCTCAATTTGAAAGATTGGGTGTAAAAAGGATGGGTCTCTTAGCTGCTACCTTTACACAGTTATTCTAGAAGCAACAACATTTGACATGATGTTAAATTGTGGAAAATTTTATACTTAGATACTCAAAAGGATGGGTTTCGTAGCTGAAATTAACAAGATTCCCAACTATCCCCTCATTTTCTCATTAAGAAAATAGCATGTTACTTTTCAAAATAAATACAAAATTAATTCAAAGTCTAACCATGCCAAGAACCCCTAAAATGTTGTGTATTTGTTTCATTTATAGGTCTTTCATGTGATCTGTAATGCATGCAAATACATCTATATCTTCTTGTTTGGAAAAAAAAAAAAAAAAAATAAGATTTAGTGTCTTACTTTAGATCCCTTATATACATTAAAAAGTGATTATTGTAGTTAACCCACTTGCAACTAGTGATCCAAATGTTAGTTGATTTTGGTAGCTCCTTTCATTTTACAAAATATAAATTATATTTGTTGTCTTTTGTAAATGCAATCTTAGGGTTTATAATTCACTCAATTTGATCTCATTTTTTCTTATGTAATTTTTTATCACATTCTTTAATCATTGTGTTAACTCTATCAACTTTCAAACCAACTTAATAAGAATATAGATTTGCTACCTGAAGATTGGGTTGATATTGTTCAGTCTTCAAGCAAGTTTAACATATACATTATTTTTCAGTTATCTTTTTTAATATCTTACAATGATCGATATTTCTTTGTTTGCTTTCAACTTATGATGGAAACCTTGGGAAAACATTTCCTTCAACAAATGAACTATGACTATATATTTATGGAATACTTGTTCTATTCAGTAAAAATCAACTTGTCTCTAGTATTCCTCATTTACTATTTATGATTTTTTATTATTTGTTGTTAACTTTTCAAATTGGCTTCACAAAGTCCTCGACATCTTTGCTAACACATTTTATATTAGGCAAGTCAAACAAATCCACTATGCTTTCATGATTTTGTCCATAACCAATCAAGAAATGAAACTTAACCATAAATTTGTTAATGCTTAAAGTGTAAGGAAACTCCTACTACACAAAATTTGCATCCCATTGTTTTAATCTCACACTAACTACATTTCATAGTCAATTATTAAAACTCTAGTTTACTACCATCGTTTGTGAATGGATGATACTCCAAGTTGTACTATCATTTGTTTTCCAACTTCTTCTAAAACATTTTCGAAAAGCAACTCAAAAATTTTGTAGCCTTGTCAACGTTTACAATTTTTGGAATTTCATGCAATTGTATAATTTCATTGAGAATTACATTGACAATTCCATACAATTATATAATTTTTTTTTAATAATAAACATTTGCTTTGCATCATTTGCCTTGTATAGAATAAGAAATGAGCCATCTTAGAAGAACAGTCCACAACCACAAGCATTAAATGTTCCTCCTTCGTATTCAAGGTAGTCCCAAAAAAAAATCCATCGTGATGTCAATCCATAGCACTTTGGCCACAAGTAGTGGCTTAAGCCGTTCAATTGTTTTGGCCTAACTTTAACAACTTTCCATATTTTTTATATAGAAATCATAATGTGTGCACACCTTTCCTCAATTGTAACCAAAATAAAATGTGTCCTACCAAATTGTAGATCTAGTCTCTTTTAAAAATTCCTCGCAAGCTGATTAAGTGTAATTCTCTAATCAAAATTTTCCATCTTGATCCATTGGGAATGCATATTTGTAGGCCTCTAAACAAAAAAAATCACATGACAAATACCCATCAAAAGGACTTTTATTTGGATCATTAAGTTTACTAAAGGGTTAAAAAATGTTACCAAAGTATAAAGCAACTGCATATTCTCCCTCCACTTGCTTAAATTCAATAATATTTTTCCACATTGTGACAATAATGGTGTTTACTACACAAGCCATCAATCATTACATTTGATTTTCCACTTGTATGCTACACAACGAAAGTATGACTATAAAAATGAGACCGGTTTATAGTTTTAATGCAACAATCTTCTAGGGAATTTATAAATTCCAGATCGTAATTGTCTGTCAATAAAACGAATTCAATGTGCTTAAGAAAATACTATCTGATGATAACATACAACTCTTTATCATTAGTATTATATTTTTCTTAACATAATTCAATTTTCACTAAATTAGGAAACTAGATTCAACTCTTCTCCAATAACCGTAGTTGAAACAATAAGCTCAATAATAAAAAAATCTATTGTCTAATAGGGTGAGGATGAGTGCTTTAATGACCACCATTTTATTTAGTAATCCAAATCTCTTTCAAACTCCATTAATCTATGTACAATTCTTTAGTACATGTAAAAGTATTTCCTTTTGTGCAATCCATTAACAATACATACAAATACCACTAAAGTTTTTGATGAGCTCTTTTTAAGAGTGTCTTTTTCCATGAATTTTTTTTTCTTCTCCCTAAGGTTGTTTGAAATCACACATTCAAGATATCCTTAACCTAATACTTAATATATCTATTAAAATTAGATTTCTAATCATGGGGCTTCACTCAATGAACCTTTGACATAGCATATGAATTCGTTGCATACTAAACATTATTCTTAATCTCACCACATATTGGAAAATACCTCTAAATATCACTTTATTTAACCTCCTACCAATACAAACTCAATACACTTTCCCAATTTATAAAACCCCTATTTTCATTAGATATTGTAGGTATCCAATTTTTCATTAACATTTTGTATACTCCTTTATATTTTTCATTAACTTTGAGTTCCATTTTTTATACACAACATAGAAAAACCATTTACCCTCTACTATATACTCAATATATTATGTTAGTTTTTCTTCAATATATATCCTTCAATATTAACACACGTTGTATAGTTTTACGCATTCATTGAAATTGTTTCTAATAAACATAAAATTATCTCTATAAAATTCACTATTCTATAAGTAATAAAAGAAAACTTATGAATATCATTTTGATACTCTCAAACATAATCTTTATTTATTCCAAATACTCTTTCATCTATCTATTAAATATCAAAATGTCATCATAAAATAAACTATTTTCCATATATCTAATTGGAATCCACATGAAAATAACATGGAATTAAGCAATCTACTACTGAAATATATTTCATACACTGCTTTCCATATATCTAATTGAATAACATGGCATTAAACAATCAACTCCTGAAATCTATTTCTGAGAAGGGCTTGGCTCCAAACATATTGTCCATTCTTGGCCATGGATATTAGTACTTTACGATAACATCTTTTTTAGGGGCTTTAGTGTCTACAAAACCTCCACGTGGCTCTTTTGTTGGGTGATTAATAGGTAAGTGTGGTCCGATGATTCTTCCCTTTCTTTGAAGACTTGTGCCTAACAAATTGACAATTTATCTTTTATGTTATTCATAATTTTGAGGATTTAGTTTATGTTAAGTCGGTTTGAAAGTCTTATGAAATATGATTACGTTAATGGTGGAGTTTAAATGTTTTAGATTTGACATTTTATCAAAAATGTGATAATTTAATTTTTGGTGAGATTATTTTTAAATATATAGATAAATTTAGTTTTTTTTTTAATGTTTAAATTATATAAATTCATATCTTAAATCTATAATTTCAATAAATTGTAATTAAAAGATTCATCTTGATTCAGAATTTATCAAGTGTAGAGAGGAATCAAATCTCTCAAAGTGCAAACTTATTTTTTTAGTGTAAAACTTGAGGAGAGGTTTTCACCTCGAGATATTTGATCCCTCTCGGTACTTGATAGATCCGAAGTTAAGATGGATCTAGGTTGGTTTCAGTCATGTGTGGCCAAGAAAAATCTATCGAACATATGATTAATTTTATCAATAATATGTAAATAAATTTAATATTAATATAACCATTTTGAATATGCTAAATATGTCTTTAAGATTAATCTAGTCATTTAAATTTTAAATTTTCTTAGTTACATTAGTTTGTTGAGATGATAAATATTGTTAATAACTTTAATGATGAAACAAAAATTTTGAATGCAAAGTGACAATGTAATAGTATTGAATGATAGAAAATGTGAATAATAAGAATGTAGTCAATTACAAATAGTCTTCATTGTGATCAATATCAAACTATTTCTTCTACTATTCTTATTGTCACCCTGGTTAGTTTTGTCATCTTCTCATATCGATTATATCAAAAGGATATTTGAAATCGTAAACCATTTAAATCTTCACCCTTGTTATTTTTTTCATCTTCTCATATCGATTATATGAAAAAGACAGTTGAAATTGTAAACCATTTAAAACTTCACCCTTGTTAGTTTTGTCATCTTCTCATATCGATTATATGAAAATGACAGTAAAATCATAAATCATCTACATTTGTAGCTCGAGTTGTTGTAGTAAACATCATACCTTGTCTCTCATGCTCTCCAATATTAATAGGTTGAATTACTATAACACAAAAAGCAATGTACATTGCCAATAATTTTTTGTGCTTGCACTTAAATCAATGCGCAGTGTTAATCCAATCACTTTAAAATTAATGTACTATCATATATCCAATTACATCAAATCACAAATCAACATCTCAACTGAAATCAATACATCTAATTCAAGCAATTAAATATGATTAGAAAACAACTTCTACATTGAAATCAATGCATCTAATGCAAGCAATCAATAGGATTAGAAATCAACATCTACACTTAAACCAATGCATCTAGTGCAAGTAAGAAAATAGGATTAGAAACCAACATCTACACTGAAATCAATGCATTTAGTGCAAGAAATCAAATAGGATTAGAAATCACCATCTACACTAAAATCAATGCATTTATTGCAAGCAATCAAATAGGATTAGAAATCATCTACACTGAAATCAATGCATATAGTGCAAGAAATAAAATATAATTATAAATCAACATCTACATTAAAATCAATGCACCTAGTGCGAGCAATCAAATAGAATTAGAATTCAGCATCTACACTAAAATCAATGCATTTAGTGCAAGAAATCAAATAGGATTAGAAACCAACATCTACTCTGAAGTCAATGCATTTAGTGGAAGAAATAAAATAGGATTAGAAATCACCATCTACACTAAAACCAATGCATTTAGTGCAAGCAATAAAATAAAATTATAAATCATCTACACTCAAATCAATGCATCTAGTGCAAGCAATCAAATAAGATTAAAAACCAACATCTACACTGAAATCAATGCATATAGTGCAAGAAATCAAATAGTATTAGAAATCGTCATCTACACTGAAATCAATGCATTTATTGCAAGCAATCAAATAGGATTAGAAATCATCTACATTGAAATCAATGCATCTAGTGCAAGAATCAAATATCATTAGAAATCAACATCCACACTAAAATCAATGCATCTAGTGCAAGCAATCAAATTGGATTAGAAATTTCCATCTACACTAAAATCAATGAATCTAGTGCAAGAAATATTCTTCCCTCTCTCCCCCCTTCATATATATTTATATCTCTATCTCACCCCCCAAACACGCACATTTTCTCACTCCATATCTATCAATCTATACGTCCCTCCCTCTCTCCATCTCTCTCTTCTTCCCTCTCTTCACCTTCCATCAATATCTCTATCTCCCTTTGTCTCTCTATATCACCCCCAAAACTTACACTATCTTTCTCCAATATATCTATCTATCCGTCCCTCCTCCTCTCCCTCTCTCTCTCCACCTTTCTCTCTCTATGTATTTATTCTTACCTCCCTCTCTCCCCCCTCCAACTTCATCTCTCTTTCCCTCCCTCTCTCCACTCTCTCACATCCTCTCTCTTCCTTCCTTTCTCTCCCACCTCTTTCACTCTCTCTCTTCACCCTCGAACTTTGTTACTATATCTCTCCCTCTCTCCTTGTTTATCCTTCTCTCCCCCCTTCACTCCATCTCTCCTTCTTTTTCTCTTTGTCTCACCCCAAAACATATCCACCCTCTCTCCATCTCTCTCTTGTCATTCCCTCTCTCTCTCTTCACTACTCACTTTCTATGTCTTTTGTATTTCCTCCCTCTCTCCCCCTCCAACTCCATCTCTCTATCCCTTCCTCTCTCCCCCTCCAACTCCATCTCTCTATCCCTCCCTCTCTCCTCCTCTCTCTCAAGTCCTCTCGCTCGCCCTTACTCTCTCTCCCTTTCTCTCCTACCTCCATCTCTCTCTCTCTCTCTCCAACTATGTTACTATTTCCCTCCCTCCCTTCTTCTCTCTCCTTCTCTCTCCCGTTCTCTCCATATATCCTTCTTTGTATCTTTATATCACTTCTAAATATACACACACTCTCTACATCTCTTCCTTGTAACTCCCTCTCTCTCTCCACTTCTCACAATCTATGTCTTTCTTCTTCCCTCCCTATTCCCCCTCCAAATCCATCTCTATATCCCTCCCTCTCTCCTCCTCTTTGTCAATTCCTGTCTCTCATCCTTCCTCTCTCTCCCTTTCTCTCCTCCCTCCCTCTCTTCCCCCATCTCTCTCTCTCTCTCTCTCTACCCTTCAATCCTCTGACTATATCCCTCCCTCTCTCCTTCTCTCTTTCCCCCTTCCATCTTTGTATATCCCTCTCCCTCTCTTACGCTTCTCTACCTATCTCACTCCTCTCCCTCTCTCTCTCTTCATTCCTTCTCCATCTCTCCCTTGTGACTCCCCTATCTTTCCACCTCTATCACTCTATGTATTTGTTATTCCTTCCCACATATATCTTGAGTTAATATATATCATGATATATTAATATATATTATAATATAACAAATTTAATATTTCATTAATCAAAATTTATTAAATTTAATAATATTAATATATTAATTTGAATATTAGAATTAATAATAATAATAATAGCAATTTTTAATATTAATATTAGGGTTAATAATTTTTAATTTTATTTTCATGGTATTAATAATAATTTCACATAAATAAAACCTCTTTTTTGAGTGTTCCTAAATATAATGAGGATTATGGAGTAAATATAAAAAGAGGCTTTATTTATTTACCATAGGTCTAGTTTATTTATATTTTATTTATTTACCATACCTCTTTTATTTACCATGGTATTTGACCCATAGGCTTGGTATATAATTAGATGTGTTTCTAATCTTATTTAATATATTTTTATTTATTTACCATACGTATGTATACTTCTTTTATATTTATTTATTTACCATACCTCTTTTATAAATATGGTATTTGGCCCATGATATTAAAATGGTAGTTTTCCCATTGACTTCACCTAAATAAAACATCTTTTTTGAGTTTTAATAAATATAAGAGGTTTATGGAGTAAATATAAAAATAGGCTTTATTTATTTACTATAACTTTAGTTTATTTTTATTTTTATTTATTTACCATACCTTTAGTGTTTTTAACCATATTTATATTTTAAATTTATATTGTGTTTATACATAATATTAATTGATTTATTTATATTGATTTTTAAATAGGACCAATATTTTTAATTAATTTAATTAATTTTCTTAAAGTAATTTTACATACATCTTTAGCATATAAAATATATATTAGCCAACACATATATTTTTTTAATATTTTTTAATGTGACGTTACGTGGCAACATCTCCCTCATGTTCTGGGTTGTATAAATAAAATTTATAAAAAATATATTCTAAATATATGTGAAAAACAACCCAAATATAAAATGTTAGATCTAAGTCTTTTGTGATCCATAAAGTAGATAAATGGCTTTCACATTAATCACATCATTAGGATTTGATCAATTGACCTTTGGAACCAACTAATGTGGTTCATCCTCAGGACAAGGTGAAAAAACCAATTGATCTTATTGTATAAATAGTGTGGATGCATCATTGCCTGGAATTAGTAGCTCAAAATGAATTAGTTAATTAATTATAATATAAAAAATTTAATTAATAATTTTTTTAATTAATAAATATTATAATAAAATTATTAAAATAATAATAATATAAAACTTTTAATAAATATTTTAATACAATTTAAATTTTTATTATGTTAAAAATGTTTATTAATAAATATTTTATTAACATAATTTATAGGAAAATATGCAATATATTGTAAGAACATACATAGGATAATATATAAGATAATATCAAGGGTAAAATAAAGAAAAATCAAGATAAAAGAAAAAGGATTAAAGGAAAATAATCCAAGATTAAGGATGAAAGAGAAGAAAGAAGGGAAATAAAACCTAAAATAAATAACAATCAAAGACCAAATGCCACCTAGAGAGAGCTGGAATCCAACTCTTATTTAATTTCCAACCATAATCTCTGTTAAGACCAAATCTTAATGGTGTGAAAAATCTAAAAAACATTTCTTTACCCAATATAAAAAATTTAACCTACACTTTAGTCTAATATATTAAATTCTACAAACATATATTCAAATTATTTTAACAATTTTTACATCTCAATTGGGATATCTAACATTATTGTCATATTTACCATGCCTACCAACTTCTAGTGAGGTTCTATGTGCTTACACTATAGAGATTTGTAGGTCACGAATGTATATATATCCTCTAAGTTGCATTTTTAAAATTAATGCTCCCGCCCTCGGTTTTAACTCCATCGCCTACCGTTTAACATAGTCGGTGTCCCCTTTGGACCCTTTTGCAAATCCCAGTATATTGTAGGGCTCTGTATTACAGGGATTCATGGATACTACATATTTTACCGGAAAAAATATAATGAAGGAACAAACAAAATGATGAAGGAATATATATATATACACTGTAGTCTAATTAAGAAATAATTTTTTTCACTAGAATTTAGTAAAATTCGGCAAAACAATTTCAAGTGTGATATTTTATTGTTTAAAATATATTTTGTCTTTTTTCACTAGAATTTAGTAAAATCAAAAATACAATTTCAAGCAAAAATGTGATTTTTTATTGTCTAAAATACATTCTTGAATACATAAATGGATTCATAGCATCCCTGTGGCACTTGAATTATATAAATTAAAAAAAATTAAAATCAAGTTTTTAAAAATCTCTATAGGATTTTGATTAAATTTAACGAAATAGTCTACCTAGGCGAAGGAATTGCCAGGGAATTGTAAACGGTCGAAAAAAAATCTGATTCAAATGACGAAGAATGGCGAATGGTCGTTGAGTGAGATAGCCACCATGACGTGCCCGTCCTATCCCAACAACGTTCGTGTTTACCTTCGTTATCTATCTCTGTCAATCACTTTTTTTTTCAACAGAGAAAAAACGATGTTTTAATATTAGTGAGAAAAGAGGTCACTAAAAGGGTATAGAACTGCTGGTGGAATTCCCAATCATTTAAAAAAATTTCGATCCAAAATGACTATTAGAATTAGTTAGGATTATGCTTACTTTAGTATATCTTGGATTGGGTTTGTTGAGGAAGTTGAGAGAATCTCTCAACTTCTCTCTCTAAGATTAGTATGAGTTCACCTATATATTTGATGTATCTAATTAGTGCAATATAGAAAATAAATATTATTGTGTGTTATTCATTTGCGTTTCTGCTCTCTCCAATTCTTATTTTGGTATCAGAGCAATCCTGTTGACTCGCTGTGGAGAGTAGCATTTTCATATTTGATTGAATAGGGAAGTGGCCCAAACCCATTAAGACCTTAATCGACAACCATAGGCCGTCCGCTGTATGTACAAAGCGTGAGCTGCAATCGATAGGATTAAGACTCAGTTTCTGTTTGCATACTCCGCTTCCTAGTTAGGCGATGACTCAGATTTAAAAGCGTTTTCGATCCACTATATGCTGGTCACCTCGCCGAGACTGTTGAAAACGGGGTAATGGCTTCCAGGTACATTTGAAAGCCCAAGTACTCGCAAATGATTTTGAGGTCTCTAGTTTGAACCGATGAGAACTGTTTAGGGGATGTGAACTTGAACTGCAGAGCAAGATTTGAACAAAGCGTACTGGTTGATCGAATTCCTGCATGTGGAATTTAATCCACGATATTGATTCTGCGTGGATTGTTGATAGTTACTCCTCCATGTGCTCGCAAATTGCATGAATGAATGAACGCTGACATTTCTGCATGAATGAATGCTGACATTTCAACATCCGCCCGTGAATGCCACTGTCAGATGCAGATCCTGTGATGATACAACTGAAAGAGGGTTTTAGGTAACTTCTGGAGCTGGTGTTTGCCGATTTCTGCCGGATTGGTTTGCCTCAAATAATTATTTTTTCATTCAGTTTCATTGCAACCTGTTTTAGATTTGCAGAGTTTGAAAATCAGCTTCTTTTCTTTTTAACATGGAGCAGCCTATTGTATTAGAAAAGTTTAATGGCTTTAATTTCTACACTTGGAAGGTAAAAGTTCAGTTGCAAATGATGAGTAGAAATTTATGGAGTATTGTAGAAGGCTCAGAAAAAGCACCTACAGATGCTCAACAATTAATGGCATGGGAAAAAAGAGAGGAAAGAGCCAAGTCTATCCTTGGACTATCACTTGCAGATTCTCAGCTACATCTTATTGACTTAAAGAAATCTTTTGCAGCAATATGGGAAGAAATGAATAAGGTATTTGGGGCACAAGCTATTAATGCAAAATTTTTCTTAAAGTTACAATTGTTTAAACTCCAAATGGATAGTGAGACATCATTGTCAACACACATAAATGAGTTAAGAGCTTTGATGAGATAGTTGTCAGAAATTAAGTCTAAAGTAGATGATGATGATGCAAAGGCAATCTTATTAAATAGCTTGTCTTCAAAATTTGATAATGTCATATTTACTTTAAGTCAAATGCCACATCAATCACTTGATGAAATGATAGCAGCTCTTATGGTAGAAGAAAAAAGGATAGGTGGCCCAGAGGCTAGTTCACATAATGAACTTGCACTATATTCCAAAGGAAGGGTGAATAAAAGTAAGACTGAATGTTTCTATTGTCATAAATATGGACATACAACATTCAATTGCAAAATTCGAGCTCGAGATCTTTTAAATGGACAATTGAAAAAATCAGCCTATGCAACATTTTCAGACGATTCACCCGATGCAATATTTGAAGATTCTTCAAGTGAGGATGAACCTCCTGATCCATCTCTTAAACTGTTCTAAAGCATGTTTTGTGATTTGCAAGTGTGTGAAATATAGTGTGGAGTGCCTTATATTTATTGCTATGAGATTTATGTAGAAGAGAACCAATTATTGAACAAATTAGCATTATTTAAATTAGTCGTTCTTGATGTCCTACAGGGACGAGAGAACAATTGGCTAATTTAATTGTGTGAATTTGTTATCTGCTGATCTTGTTGTGCTACGGGCCAAGGAGCATCAGTTACAGGTTACAAGCAGGTCAAGTTGTTAGATTAGCTCTTGAACACATTCAGTATTCAGACCATTTGCCTAGCCACTGATGGATAGCCGAAAGCGAAATATCCGACAGATGGTGATTGGTCCATAGGATGGTTCATCACTTGTCAGCTCTATCGCGGAAGCCCCGACGAGCCGAGTTGTCAACACTGTTGATCTTGCAAAGTTCATTATTGCTGGTCAGAAACAAATGTATTTTAAATGGGTTGAATGGTAGCTCGAAAATGGTGGAGAAAAGAGCGTTTCCTATGAGATCTCAGAGTGGGTACAGATGTTAATGAAGACCAGATCAGACAAAGACACGAAAATTTTAAAGTGTTGTAATTGTGATTAATTATATGTTTTGTAAAGTAAGCATTAAGGGAGGGTATTAGAATTAGTTAGGATTATGCTTACTTTAGTATATCTTGGATTGGGTTTGTTGAGGAAGTTGAGAGAATCTCTCAACTTCTCTCTCTAAGATTAGTATGAGTTCACCTATATATTTGATGTATCTAATTATTGTAACACAGAAAGAACACACAAAAGTTATTCATTTGCTTCTCGCTCTAATTCTTATTTATGACAGTAGAATGGCGAATGGTCGTTGAGTGAGATAGCACCACGACGTGCCCATCCTATCTCCAGCAACGTTTGCATTTACCTCCGAATTTCTCTCGCCAATCCTGTGCAAATCCCTCATCACCATGTTGATGTTAATCATCATATATACATTAATTATGTAATGACGGGATAATGAAATTTTGAAATTAAACGGTGTCTTCTTCTTAGAAAAATCAAATTAGAAACTCCTTTCTTTGCGAAAATCTAAGGATATTTCGGCTCTTTGGTAGATCATGGCATCCTCGACTTAGTTCTGATGACCCTCTTTCTGTATGGGCTTTTCATTATTCGCCGAAAAGATATATGTGTCGTAAATTTTATTCTCTCATTCTTTAAATTTCAAGGTCAAGGAGAAGGAGAACTTCGTTCATGTCATCATGAGATCGATCCTCCCTCTCTGTGTGAGTGAAGTTGTGTAAGGTTTTAACATTTATATTAGGTATTTTGATTCTTTGTGCTAAATGATTATTTTCTTTATTTTTATTTTCATGAAAGACTAGTTGGTTTTATAGAATTTTTTTTGTGCTTGTATGAAGCTAAGTATATAACGTTAGAATTTGGATCTCACAGGGATTCTTGCGGTGTCATTTGACACATCCCTTATAAGGCTTGGAGATTGTGCCGTGTTTTTATTGATCGATATTAAAGGCTAGTTTATGGTCTTTGTGTTATGTATATTGTTAAGTAATGTTAGGCAATAATGTAACGTAATGTAGACAGAACCTGGTTAAAAAAAACCTTTTACATATAATTTAATAGGTTACTATTTTAAATTTTAAAATTCCAACCTGGTTCATTAATGAGGTTTCCAAGCGTAGATTCTATCATTTGCTTGCCCCAATAGCCTGGTTCATTCATCTTCGTGGAATGGTTACCGAAGATGTTACAGACATTTCCAACCCAATGATGGTGCATTTCTGTGTTGTTTTTCCATTGGTTTTGCACAAAGGGGGTGCGGGATTGATGATAAGTAATAATGGCCCTCATTGACATTTTTCAGCACCCTGCGTGTATCGACACTTGGCTGTAATCAATTCAAAATGGATTACGATTTCTTCATGTTCTATTGCTGGTAGTGGCACCAACTGTGGTTTTCCAACAAAATTTCAATAGAATAAAGCAACTGGGAAATGCTTTCCAACAAAATTTCAGCTGAATAAAGCACCTGAGAAACATCACAATTATAGGGTGGTTTGCTAGGATTCAACTTTTGATTGTGTATAGTTTCAGAATACAAAGCATAAGTTTCACTAGAAGAGGCATTGGTGAAGGCTAAGGGTTGAGAATGTCAATCACATTTTGGAAATGAATGAGTTGTTAACATTTGTCCTTGTATGGTTGTTTCGTTCATGCAAATGATTCGTGAGTGTAGGATGAGTCATGAATTTATCTTGTGTATTTGGAATTTGGTAAAGAAATACTAAAATGAGTCATGAATGTATCTTATGTATTTGGAATTTGGTAAGGAAGAATGTTAAAATAAAATATTTTAAAAATTTTATGTAAAATTTTGAGAAGTTTAATAGATTAATAAGCATTTAAAATCTTCCAAGGAGTGGAATCTCCTAAAATCTTGGCCAAATTTTTAAACTCTTTGTATATATAAGATTATGGTATTTTGATATGCGTGTCAGTTAGATTATTCAAATTCTAGTCACATTATCTAAAACTTTAATATCGATGTTGGTAAGTGGTTTTATTTTTAAAATTTTTAATTTCATTTCATTAATTGAATTGGTGATAATGATTTGACCTAACTTTGTTAATGGATTTGGGATTAATGTGTTTTAGGTTTAATTTTATTAAATATATATTTATATTAATTAGGATTTGGTGATAATGATATGATTTAACTTATTAATATATTTGGAATTAATGTGTTAGGTTTAATTTTATTAATTACATATTTACATTTTAGTAATGATCTATTTTATATTTCACTTTTAATTTGGTTGGACTTTATCTGGTCACGAGGTTTCACTGGGGGAGTAATATAATAGCACATGAGTTCACATTGGGGGATATATAATGAGGAAAAAATGATATAATATATTGGGGAATATATAGGGGGTAAAGGGTTTTTATATTGGGAGGCATAAAAAATGGAGCTCAAAGTTAAAGAAAAAATATAAAGGGTTATAAAAAATGTTAATGAAAAATAGATACCTATAATATATAGTGAAAGTAGGGTTTTTTTAATTGGGAAGGTGTATTGGGTTTATATTGGTATGGGGGTTAAATAATGTGATTTTTAGAGGTATTTTCCATTATGTACTCAAATTAAGGGTATTGTTTAATATGTTATGATCGCACTGATATGTTAGAGGTTCATTGAGTGAAGCCCTTGTATCTCGTAAGGTGAAATAATATTATGTTAAAAATAAAAATATTAAAAGAAAATTACAAATTCACTCAAGTAAAAGAAATAGAAATTTTCTTTAAAATAAATTGAGATTTGTATTTTTTAATTAGGATTAAAAATAGAAAAAAAAACTTAAATTTACTACATGATAATAATAATAAAGATTTACGTTTAATTATAATATGAAAAAAAATCTTGAAAACTATTTATGATAATAAGTAAATCCATTGTCACAGTTGACAATAAATAAAAAGATTAAACTCTAATCATAATTGATTACATCCATAGTAGTGAGGTTCTTATTACTTATGTACATGAAAAAATCTAAAAAATAAAGTGTAAACCCACCTTAAATCTTAATGGATCAAAATACCTTTCTAATCTATCAAGTAGTAGAAAGGAATCAAATATATTCACTATTTAATATAGGAGCAACCTAATTATTAAACATTTTTTTCCTTTTTCATTCACATCTAGCAATACAAAATTTGGCTAGATATTAAATTTTAATTATTTTAATTATGTTTTTAAATATATAATTAAATTTTAATTATTTAAAACATATTTTTAAATATAAAATTGAGTTAAATTCTTAAAAAAACACAAAAAAACATATGCCGCACTATAGTTCTATAGATTACACAAGTGAAACTTAAATTCCAAAATATCCTTAATAAATTTGGACCAAAATTCCAAAAAAATCCCTTGGAAAAGGAAAAAATGTCTAAGAGTATTGCTTTTATATTGTCAGGCTGGCGCAGGCGCTTTGCATAGGAGTAATCTAGCTAAGGGAAGAATTTTATCGGCTTTTGTTCTTGGCTGAAAAAACTTCCGGCTCCAGCCGACATTCCTCCAACCCCTCTAACGTGACTCTGTTTGATGCGCCTATCAGAATCAATCAGAATCTGAATCTGAATCATTCCATTCTGGATCGGATCCAACCCAATGTGACTGTCAGGATCCAGCCAAGCGTCGACTACCATACTAACTCTGCTCGTTAATTCAATGAGGGTGGCAGGTGGGCGACTTGAATTCGAATTCGAAGGCCAAAACAAAAATGCACAGAACCTCTTATGCTCCTCGACCTCTCTACAAAATGAGAGACAGCCAAATCCAGAATGCCTCGACCTCCCTACGCAAGCTCTTCGAGTATTCCAACACTTCTTCCAGGTTAGTGCAGATTAAACAGTTCCTTCCTTTGTCATGATCAAATCTTATCTTTTGTTCAACAATACCCTTCATTGAAATATTCGAACAATGAAGAAATTTCCTGCTAAAATTTCAAGTATAAAATCCTTTCATGAGAATAAAGTACCTAACATGTTCATGAGCTTCAAATCTCAAATATAAAACCCAAGGTGTGGAACATATTCAAGACCTTAATTGTTTAAACTCTTTCACTGGGCTTTCACTGTGTTAATCAAGGTTGTCATTGATTTCAATATGACTTTGACTGAGATGTCAATATGACTTTGACCGAGATGTCAATATTCTTGAGATGTCTGGTTCTAGATGATGATGTGATAACTCTTCGTTTATAACGATGCCATCAATGAAGATGTCAAGCCACTAATGAAGAAGTATTGCCTGAACAAGTCCTTGAACTAACTATAATGTTGCCGAGTGTCAATCATGTGCATTGATTGGTGATCTAGACCATAGGTGCCAATATACAAACCTTTGAAGTGGAGAACTATAATTGATGAATTCATACACATGATGATGTCATACTCTTGAAGAATGACCACACTTTCACATAATTGGAAGATTTCTTTGGAGTTTTTGACAAATTAATGAAGGTTGCACTATGACATATCATTGCACTAGTATATGATGACATTGTTGATACACGATGTATATGAATGCTTCACTCCTATATAATGACTCTATGATCCTATGATGACATTGATAACAATTAAGAAACAAAAGAATAAAGAAGCCATGATGTCCCAAACATTCCTCATGATGTCCCAAAATTTTTATGCATAAAATTTAAGGACAGTCATAAAGAAAAATATGTTTCACCATCTTAGAGGTAGAATTTCTTTGTGAGACTTTCACCATCCTTTAGAGCATAATTTTAGCTTTCTAACGAGCTCTTACTTGGCCGAAAAATCCTAGCGGTATGGGAGATATGATTTTTTCAAGTTAAGGAAATAATTTTGTCCTTGAGCCGACATGTGCTAGCTTACTCATGTCAGCCTCTCACCAAGTGACGTGCCTCTTCACCTTAAATGAAAATTTTGTATAAATATGAGGATAGAAACTTCATTTTGCCATCATTTTTTCGGATTTCATAGAGAAGCCATAGAAGAAGACAGAACAACAAGGAAGTCGAGAAGAATTTATTTGGGTTGGTTTTTTTGTATCATTCAAGCTAATTATATTTATGTTTGGGCAAGGTGATTGTTGTTGGGTGCAGGAATTGCGCCTGAGCAAACTCCTCAACACTTAATTGTCAACCTGGGGGATTCCTAAACTTAGAGACGAAGCACAGGCAATGTCATATATGGTATGAATTTTCCTGATAGAAATTCCTACTTTCTTAAAGAAAAGTTTGCAGAATCGAAAGAGTAAAATATAATTGAATCATCAAAGTAATATAGTGTTGGAACAAGAAAGAATGCATTTGCAAAGGAATCAAAATAAAAAGGCAATCACTCCAACTGATCAATTTTCAATTATTGAGTATGTGTTATGTTTTTCTTTGGCAAAGACACTTTAGTAGTCTCACCAGATGGGCCCTTCAAGCCTACTTATGAAGAGATTTCCTTCTTGCATTAATCTGTCCTACACTATCGCAGTCTGCTTGCACTAGTGCAGGAACAAAGATTTATGCAGAGGGTATAAATGGTGTCTTCACTAAAATTGTTTTATTTCCTGCAAGAGATTGAACTTTTTCAGGTTCATAGCACTCAGATCTCGTGGCAAGAAAATAGTTCTTGCACCAGATCAGAGCTTCTTGCACTTAGTATTTTGTGCCTAAAATGAGTGCTTAGTTACTGCAAGTGTTATTATACTGTGAAATCAAATTGCACACATAAAAAGGAATGTTTCTGAATTTAACAGAGTGCAGATATAAAGAAAAAATCCATATAATTTATCCTTTCATGAAATGTTAATGAAAGCAAGAAAATTGTGAGAAGTAAACTAGAAAGGCTTGCTGCATCACATCAACGTGCACTGGTACAGGTTCATTTCTCTTGCTTGGACCAGGCAGGAAAAACCAATCAAACAGAACTGCAGAAAATGAATAGCACACCAACGTGCACTGGTGCAGTTTTATTTCTCCTGCTTGGACCAGGCAAGAAAACCAATTCGAAATCAGGTGCAGAAAAGGAAATCTAACTACTTCACACTGCGGATCCGCTTTCACTCAAACAGGAATACATGTGCTGTAAACTAAATCACACTTGGTAGTATAAACATAAATTACAAGAGCATAAAATAGGGTAAACATGTTGGGTTGGCTGGGCCCTAGCCAACCATCGCATTTCCCTTTTAAATAGAGACGTTGCTCAGTACTTTATCAATTCATCAACTTTCAACACAGAAATACGATTTATGAAACATGAGGCAGAGCTCCCTTTCTTATTAATTCACAAAGGCAAAGTACATCATGAAATATGGAGTCCAACCCAGATTTTGGCGATAACAAAAGGTACAATCTCTCGTTTAGAAACACAGTCCTGTTACCCTCTCTTTCGTTTTTTTTTCTACATGCATCATTCCTCCTTTTATAATCTTTCATAGCGATTAAAACACATTGTTCCTTTGCAAGGAATATGGGGATTGAATCCCAACCAATTATAATTACATAGTATAACAGTACAACCATTCCCCTATTAAAAGAATCAAGATTTAATATGAATTTCCCAATCCTGGGATTTTTCTAGAATTCTGGAAAATTTGGCATTTTTAACAAACTGCCTCCAAAGACCTCTTCGTATCTTTTCAATCATTACACATTTTGGAAAACAGCCTACATATTACTCAATTTCCTATACTGGGAAAAAAACCCATGTTTCATAATTTTGAGATTCGCAACGATTGGCGTGGAAATTGAGGAGTAAATCGGCTATCCGAAAACTGCTGCGAATTCGAGTGGAAGTTTTAAAATCTGAACTGGTGCAGGAATCCTATCGGTACTAGTGCAAGAATGTGTGGTGCAGGAACTTTGCCTCTATCAAAATAGGCATATAACCAACTTTGTAAACCTGCAAACACACAAACTATTATTAAATATGCCTTTAATGTTTAAATCTCATTAAAACAAAGGAATAGCAAATACTTATTATCTCCGAGAATGCACAAAACTATGACAATGACAATTCAATTTAAACAAAAGCATGAGGGATTTCGAGTAAAAAGGTGATATAAATGAAGGCAAAACAGAGGCCCAACATCCCCCCATGCTGACCTTCTTACATGTCCTCATGCAAGGAAATCATTTGTCGTATTGTCGCTCCCTCAAAAAAACAAGATTAAAAACATTTATGCGCATTTGTAATGATGTTTCCTGCAATCCTATGTGATCACATTTCCTACGCTAGATAAAGCTTGTTTCAAGAACAGAGTGTTTGCTGGACTCTTTGATTATTTATACTAATTTCAAGAAAATCTATCACAAGGACTACAATAAAAATACCAAATTGCAAGGATGGTGTGTGCTTGCACTGATCTGCTTACACCGCCTAAACTGCGCTACTTTATTGGCACTTTTATGCTTTCACTATTGTATATTACAACGTGATTGTACTGGTGCAAGCATAAAATCTGCAGAAATTATAGACAAAAGAGTATGGTACATACCTGTTACCTTGTCCCAAATGAAATGAATTCCTTTTTTTGTTTCTACCCAAAGTCTTATAATGAAAATCAAATTTTGTTGAAAAGGTGCAATCTCAAAATAAATACCAAAAGTTCATGCACCTACTATAGCAATCTTGTGCCTAGACTATGCAGCGCATATTTAGAGGCAACCACCATCAATACACATTGTTGCCAACTAGCATCTTGTGATTAGTCATCATTGAGTAATTCATCACTCTAAATACCATGAAAGTCAAAATGAGTTATGATACCAATTAGCAACCTCTTTATTGAACACTCTAAATTCCGTTGTCATCCGGATTCAAACTAAATTTCCTTTTAATATAGAACAAAGAATAACCTTTACTAAGGGTACCACATCCTTAAAGATTCTTGAATTTTTAAAGATATAACTCAAAGCATCATGTTCAAATCGTCTTTAAAACCATTGTCCAAAAAAAAAGGATAAGTTTAGGGGAAGAGAAATATATCCAAGCAAAGCCTAGTATGCAATTAACTTTAATACCACAAACATAGCCCTGTTGCCTGCAGGTGTCCATAACATCAGTAGGGGTGTCTTTTGACCCATCGAAATGTCTGTGTCCCACTTACTAAGCATGGATTCATAGTTAACTTATTTTAATTTTAGATGAAGGCCACTGTTCTGGCTTGGTAACCAACTAATGGCAGTGCCACTCACAAGAAGTAACATGGATGAACAAGTCGGCTTGTGATGAGACCTCCTGTCTTCCAACTTTTCGGTTGAAAGCCATTACTCTGGCTTGGTGACCAGAAGCAGTAATGTCATGCATGCTAGGTCTCATAATCATGGTAGGTGGGCTCATAATGAGACCTCCTATCCTCCCCTAAATATTTTGTATACTCTGATTATGATTAACCTAAAAGGTTACTTAATAATTGGGAAGACAGATCTACTCCTTAAGAGTACGGGATGGCGTGAAAAGTTTTTAATGACTAATCATTACTGACTAGTTCCTCTGCCCTAAAGACTTATTAAAGATATCCCAGATAATGACTAAAGGACTTCTTGAATTAAGAATTATAGTGTTTTCATGAGTAGCTTATTATGATCTTAACAAGAGTGGTCCTCCATAGGGGGTTTCCAATAGTACATTCTAAGGGAAATTGAAAACATATATATCAGATGACAACTTCTTAGAGTGATTAGTCATGGTTACTTTGAAAAATTATGAGGTATTCGAGTGAATCATACTCAAAAATATGTGTCACAGATGTGTGTGTTAACAACCAATGCGGATCAAAAGTAGTTTTAGTGACTACACTTTAAAAATCAAAAACCCTAATAGCATCTTAATAGCTTTATTCACCTACCCTACTTTGCCTAAGAGGCGGAAGACTTAGTTTTATGTATAGGAGTACTTCCAATGAAGCCATGTGCGGATCAGGTGAAAATATATATTCATGCTCAAATTTATCATACAAACTTGAAAGTGTGCATGAGCATGGAAAACCAACGAATGCAAATGATATGACAACAAGAGTTTCAGAAGAAGATAATGTTTCCTTACTTGAGTAGTTGTTTGGAACCAATGTTCGATGTAATCATGGTAGCCTTGGTCCCTTTCTTGATTTGGACCATGTTGCACATCTTCTTCTTCCTTGTCATGTTGATTGTCCTCCTTAGGGCGATTAGTCTGTTGATCACATTCTGGATCTGCTGATAGACATGTCAAGAACTTTTCATTCTCAGGTTCCAATGGATATCCTTCGTTGATTATAGTGCATGATTCATTTGTCTCCTCAAAAGAGACTTCTAAATCCTCTTGTGATGG
The DNA here is from genome assembly GCA_034641835.2 of Pinus albicaulis. NCBI lineage: Eukaryota > Viridiplantae > Streptophyta > Pinopsida > Pinales > Pinaceae > Pinus > Pinus albicaulis. Next base: position 1,731,051,833 of record CM076580.1, on the reverse strand, counting down.
TGGAGAAATGGACAAGTCCTTGACTATTGTCAAGAAGTTTTCTTCTTGAGATGTAGAGATCAAGATCCCAGCAGCTGCTAGGGCTTGAGAGAGAACCTTCATACTTGATATCATCTTTATGTCCATCTGGTTGATTGATAGTCCCTGTCTCCACACACATATTAGTAACGGGGGTTATTACAACACCCTAAAAATGATATGATGTTAGGATCTGAAGATAATTGATTTTAAAAGTTATTGGCTGAAATAAAGCTCACCACACTTTCATAAAAAACACAAAAAGATAAAGGCAGACTTAACCCTATTGCATCAATAGAAAATTCTTACCAAATCAAATCGCCTCCCCAACAACGGTGCCAAAATGTTGGGTGAAGGAATTGCACTTAAGAAAACTCCTCAACACTTAATTGTCAACCCGAGGGATTCGTAAACTTAGAGACAAAGCACAGGCAATGCCAGAGATGGTATGAATTTTCCTGATAGAAATTCCTACTTTCTTAAAGAAAAGATTGCAGAATCGAAAGAGTAAAAGATAACTGAATCATCAAAGTAATCTAGTGTTGGAACAAGAAAGAATGCATTTGCAAAGGAATCAAAATAAAAAGGCAATCACTCCAACTGATCAATTTTTAATTACTGAGTATGTGTTATGTTTTATTTTAGCAGTCTCATCAGATGGGCCCTTCAAACCTGCTTATGTAGAGATTTCCTTCTTGCATTAATCTGTCCTGCACTATCGTAGTCTGCTTGCACTAGTGCAGGAATAGAGATTTATGCAGAGGGTATAAATGGTGTCTTAACTAAAAGCGTTTTATTTCCTACAAGAGCTTGAAATTTTTCAGGTTCAAAGCACTCAAATCTCGTGGAAAGAAACTAGTTCTTGCACCAGATCATAACTTCTCGTACTTAGCATTTTTTGCTTAAAATGAGTGCTTAGTTACTGCAAGTGTTATTATACTGTGAAATTAAATTGCACACATAAAAATGAATGTTTCTGATTTTAACAAAGTGTAGAAATAAATAAACAATCCATATAATTTATCTTGTCATGAAATGTTAATGAAAGAAAGAAAATTGCGAGAAGTAAACAAGAAAGGTTTGCTGCATCACATCAATGTGCACTGGTACAAGTTGATTTCTCCTGCTTGGATTAGGCGGGAAAAACCAATCAAACATAACTGCAGAAAATGAATAGAACACCAACGTGCACTGGTGCAGGTTTATTTCTCCTGCTTGGACCAGGCGGGAAAAACAAATCAAAATCGGGTGCAAGAAAAATCTAACTACTTCATGTTGCGGATCCGCTTTCACTCAAATAGGAATACATGTCTTCCAGTAACTAAATCACATGGCGAGTATAAACATAAATTACAAGAACATAAAATAAGGTAAGCGTCTTTTGGGTTGGTTGTGTTAGCAACCTATAATATAGGTGTCATAATTTTTTACTTGACTATTGGTAATTTGGTAAATTTGTACATACTTTGCCTTCTAGAAGTTGTATTCACATATTTTGTAAAAAATCAAAAAAAAATCAAAAAAATCAAAAAATCAAAAAGAGGGTAAAAAGTCCTAAAAGAATAATCAAAGGACTTAGAAAAAATAAAATACCCCAAAAGAAAAAATGAATAAAACATGAAAGTGAGCAAGCATAAATGCCACTACTTTTTACTTTTTGACTATGGCAGAGTGTCAATAAATGCCATTAGTCTATGATGAGTTAAACAGTTCAATCTTAACTTATCATTGTTTCAATTTCCTTTGTTGTAGATAGAGAATAATTAGTTGTTAGACAGTTTAATCCTAAAAATTCAGTAGTTAGGTAGAGAAATAAAGTGAATCCAACAGTTTAATCTGGATTCATGCATGAAATAAGTGTAGAGTTAGATAGTTTACTTGCTTTCAGAAAGAATAAATGTTGTGAAGGTTGCTAGCTTAAATGCACCTTATTTAAAAAGAAAAAAAAATGTTAGCATGGTAAGATGGGTAGGTAGAAGAAGGTGAAAAGTCTCAATGTAAATATCATTCATCATGGGCTGCCAAATAACTAACTTCCCCTTCCCATAGCCATGAAACATTCTAAACTATCAGTCAGAAAGGCTCAAGGCATTTCCTTGACTTTTGTTGGGACCAGACCCAAGGCTCTATGACTGATCAGTTAAAAAATGTGAAATGTCTATATTAATCCCTTAATTACATCATTTACCATTCATGCACTCATCCCGTCGAAAAATCCGGAGTAAAATCTCATTTTTACTTAAAGACACTTGTAATTCCTATTTAGCTAACTTCCTACATCATTTAAACACAATAAACCCTCAAAATAACATTATATCATGAGCTAAGTGATAAGATCAATGAAAATTATCTTGTATTTCACTTTACTTGTTATGAATATGTGTTTTGAGTATTCCATGTCCTATTTTCATACTAACCTTAACTTATATATTAACTCCCTATAAAACTAAATTTTTCCTATTTTATAATTCCTTTTTATAGATAAATCCCAAAAACCCACTTATTATAACTTAAGAAAAAGTTATTTATTCCCACATGTTTAAATAAAACCCCTCTTTATAACCCCTTTGGCTAAGTTTATCATTATATGTAATCCCGACCCTATGGTAATTAAGTCTTCTCGATTTAACTAACCATATAAATAAAATATATGAAATAAAGCTTAAAACATGTGTTCTATGTGCATCAAACCAAGAATACCGTTACATAAAACTAAACTTCAATAAAAATGAACCTTTTTCCTTGTATATTTTCCATGGGATTCCTTAACCCGTGTTGAAACTTTCTTATACCATTTTCCCCCAACAAATATATTATTCACTATCCCGGTCCCTAACCTTGGTTGAAATCTTGGTAAACCTTCCCGATCACTTGATTTTCCATTAAAAATAGTCATTTCTATGTATATGACTGAAACAAACCTTCTTCCGTCAGATTCACTTTTGACCGTCCGATCCCCAGAAATCCGTTTGATCCTACGGTGAAAGATTTGAGCGAAATTTCAATGCATTTATACCTCCCCATCGCATAGAATCTCGATCGTCCGATCTCCTCTTTTATTCCTAAGATCTATGGCCCACGATTAACCCGATAAGTCAACATTCCCTGCACCTTCCTTTTTAATCAGGACCATTCGCTCCCTAAGGCCAAATCCGACGTCGATCATCTAGTTTCGCGCTCCAAACATAAACGATCGAAGTTTCGACAAAGCCGCGCGAAATGGGTGGTTTTTCCAAACCACTCCACACTGACGTGTCGCGATCTCGGTGCGTCGCGTTCGAAAAGCTCAATTCCACTTACCACCATTCACCTGCGCGAATACCACTAGCGGTATTCCTAAACCATACCCTCTTAACCGTAATTTAATGATATTTAACTATGGTTTTCACCATTGGTTAATACATTAAAATTATAAAGTTTTCATTCGAATTTTCACCTTTTACACTGTAAACCTATGAAACCATTACTAAACCTTTTTTCCTCTAAATCGCGCCATTTAAACCCTGAGAACCTGTGCAGAGATTTTAGCCTACTAGTGCCAATTTTTCAAGCCCATTGCCCTAAATTTCAACTACGAAGTGCTACATTGCCCTCTGAGAACCAATTTCACAGAATTAAAGAATGAGCACCTCTGAGAAACGTCTTCAACCTAATTTCACTAGTCTTTCAGGTACTTTTCTTCAAACTTACCTTCTAAAAATTCAAAATTCCTGTTATTTCCAGTAAAAGACCCAAAATTGCACATATCAAACTGCACAAAAATATCCATTTTACAGGGGAAACTCTGTCAAAATTTCCCCGGAATCCCTAATTTCCATTTCTAGCTATTTTTTCCCAAACCTTGATCTGTTTCACTGCTGAAATCGATCTTAAAATATGTTTTGAGGATTAAAATCCTTGCTTTATCCAAAAACCTGCTCAGAAACCCTTTTTACCAGTAAAATTCACCAAAAAGCCCCTGTTTCTAATAAAATAACTTAGCAAACCGTCTAAACTTGCTTTGTTCAGCTAAAAATGACTAAGAAACAAGTAGCCCCCAGGCAAAAGGAGATCCTCCAACATAAAACTAAAAATGATGAACTAAGCCAACTATCTTTGAAAATTACTGCACAACTCCAAGAAATGGAAAAACAAACTCAAGCATTAATGAATAAGAATGAAGCCTTAAAGAAAGCTAAAGAGGTTATTCCAACAGTCATTCCCATTGTAAGCACTGCTGTGCCATCAACTTTTGCAGAACATCTTGCACCACAAGAGAAATTTGTAACTGCAGTATCAATGTCATCCAAAGATGTTTCTGCTGCTGATTCTTCAAATACTCAGGTATAGAAAGGTATAGAACAGTGAAATCATTGAGGAAATCATATTTTTACCTTAGGGTGAAAATTCACGGTCAAAGTGTATCAGAATCAAAGAGTATCAGTGAATGGTGAAAATGAAATCAAATTCACAATGATAAAGAAAATCATAACAGTTAAAGAGTATCAGTGGTTAAAGTGTATCAGGTAAAAGTCCGAATGAAAGTTAAAATGGAGTTACAGAGCAATCAAAGGTAAACAGTAAAAGTAAATACAGAGGCAGTAAAATGGCAAAAGGAAATGAAAATAGTTTCACCAACATTGAAGTTTGTCTAAAGTGAAAGTAAAATAGTCAAAAGAACAAAAAAGTGAAAAGATAAAAAACACAACAAGAAGGAACATTTTTGCAGAAAATTCATGTTTTAGTCATTGTTTTGCAGAAATTATTGTGATCAATAAAAGATGAATTTTGAAAAACTGAAGGAGGTTTATGTTCTTAAGAGGACCATATACAAAAACCTCTCTCACTTTTCTAACAGCTATTATGGTTTTGGAAATATTAAACAATGTTGGAAAACACTTTTTGTAGAAAATTCCAGTTAAGTCATCATTTTACAGAGACGATTGTGGCCAATAAAAAATACATCATACAAAACTGAAGGAGGTTTTGGTTCCTAAGAAACCCATCTACAAAAACCTATCTCACTTTTTTCACAATGATTTCATAATCAGAGATACATTCACATATTTACAAGCTATTTTTCAGACTCTGTAAAACTCTGTTTTACACATATTTTTGCAGAGCCTATTGTGCACAGCTGGAGAGGAATTTTAGAAAAATGAAAGACGTTTATCTCACGAACATATTATTACACAATAAAATCTTTCACTTTTTACATATATATTACGGATTGAGAAATACAAATATATCATTGGACCCCAAGTTTGCAGAATTGCTGAAGCACAATGCACAAAGAAAGGAAGCAGTTAGTGACTTGGATGCCTCATCATCAACTAAGAGTTGAATCAAATTCGAATTCTCCTGTTTTTCATCACCTATCCATAAAAAATAGTGCCAAATAGATGCATTAGTTTGAGTGTCCTTTACTTAAGTTCTATTTATGGAAAACAGTTAGAGATATTTTGTAAACCAATCTTGATATTTTTCAAGATATTTTAGTTTAGAATTTGTATTAATACTTCACTCCTTGAAATATTTTATGTGGAATAAAATAATCAAGATTACTATAGAATTTTTGTTGAAACATTGGGATTTTATGTGAGTTAAGTTGAAGCAACAGGCTGGAAACTAAAGCGAATAGACATCATAGCTAAGGATTCTTGTGGTGACAAGATAAGTCTCGAATTTTTCTTGTTTTCAATGTTTTCCTTTAAAAAGTTTACATTCATTCATATATTGTGTTTCTATTATGTAATGAACAACTAAGGAGAAATTAAACAGGATTAGTGATAATAAGCTCCCTGTTTTAAACTAGTTGGCATTTTAATGTTTTCTGCTTGATAACTGGACCATAGAATTCTTAATTCTCTAGGTCCCAGTTTGATCCCCTCCAATCTTCTTATCTGTGATCTAAGGATTCTTAATTTACCTTAGTCCGGACTTCACCCACTTCATCAAAATATCCTTTTAAAACCCTTGGAAGGTCATCTATCTTTCCCTTAGCATATTTTCATCTTTTGGCCTAGGTTTTCTAGTCTTGTTTGCTATAATTTGACTCCATTTCCCAATGGTTAGGTAGATCTTTCTATGGTTTCCCTTGTAGTCCTTTATTCCCACCAACCTTTTCAAAAAATCAAACCCAACTGCACAATCATAGCTAGCCTAATATCTGTTACCTAAACAAAGCTAAATCATATGGAGAGATCCCTCTCCGGAACTCAGGAAGGCTAGATCTTGAATTCTAAAAGTGGTTCTTGGTTACCTCTAGTAAGTTACAAAGTTTTAAATATTTCTGATAGAAAATTTACTAGAGTGATAACGAGG